>JAGPOW010002611.1:45871-90628 GCA_030014935.1 Caiman crocodilus | reverse complement strand
CATCTGACCCCGGTGCTCTTTCCTGCCAAGGCAGGGGGTCGGACTAGATGATCTGCCCAGGTCCCTTCCGACTCTAACTACTATGATACTATGATAACAGGAATGTTTGCACTCCTCTGGCAGTGCCCTCTAAGTCCCGTTGTCATGTTATGCCTCCCATTTCAATCCCTTTACCAATATATGGTTTCTCCGCATTAGCCATAATCTCCTCATGTGAAAAGCAGCAAACTATACCGACACTATTCTTCATGAGGGAAAGTGGCTTATGTAAACCAAAATTCAAATGAAAGCCTTATCAGGAACCCAGAGAACTGAAATCTTGATTCCAAGTAGATTTGCCTGAGATCATCTCAAAACTGTCATGCAAATTGGCCAATTACATTTAATACCACAACAAGCTTGCACTATAAAATTAATACTTCACATAGAATTTTCAAAATTGCCGAAACAACCTAACACACTGAAAGAAGGAGGTGTTGGGGATAGGAAAGTTTTGAGACATTATACTGGTCTCTGGAGCATTTTTGTTTGCAATTCATTAATCAGTATCCTACCCCTGCAGCGCTCAGTCAATACCCACAGAAACTCTAAAGGGCAGAAATCTCCAAATGGTTTACACTTGCAAGAATTCACCAGAGGTTCTCTCTTTGATTTTGGTGGGGGTACATGAAATAAAAGTTTCAAGTGACCCTCCAGTTCAAGAAATTCCTACTGAGATTTTAAAGTGAAATAAGAGTGAGCCAATTCAAGCATCATTACTACATTAAGCATGACTACAGCTATGTATAAAGTAAGATACCCAACATGGACATACGTGACAAATTAAAAGAAAAAAAAAATCAGTACACAAAGTTATTTTAGAAAACTCAACAAATTCAGAGCATTCAAAGCTACTTCAACTTTTCCAAAACATTGGTTTGATTTAAAAATGGATTAGGTAATTAAGAGTGTGTGTATTTATCTCTCTCTCTCTACAGGTGCTCACAGGTAATGTTTCATCATGAGGTTCAAAACCTCTATTAATAAGAATGAAATAACAGAAAATTATATTTGGGCAGCCAACCTCATAATTTTAACCACTAGAGTGTGCTTTATGCACTGCAGTAAAGATGATCTTATTCCTCATACTCTAAGTCATAATGTGGTTAATATACATCCCTGGAGAAAATGAAATCCATTTAGGTAGAACTGCTTTGGTAGAAAAGCCCAGTGGGAATACTTTTCCTCTCATTTCAGGTTTTATTCAAAAATACCTGAGCTGGCTGAGAGCTCAGAACTTGCATGAGGTTTGTGTTGAAGACGTTTGATAATTCTGACAGCTCTCAGATGAGAACACTTAACTAGCAAACCATATATCTGCGAGGGGAGGGGGATTTTTTTTTTACTTTTTTTTTTTTTAAGGATGGCATAATCACTCTCTTGGAAGCTAGTTTACTGCATAAGTAGCATCAGAAATTCAACAATGAGCCCCTTGAAGATGAAATAAAGGCTTCAAGGCCTCAGTCTATAATGTAGTCTTCAGAGAGTTCAGTTGAAATAAGCATTGCCCAGCAAGAGCTACCAGAATTAAGTCTCATTTAAGACGTGTTATGAAAATATATGATACGTATATGAGCCTGCTGTTAGAGAGAGGGTAAATGTGAGGAGGAATTGGGAGGGGGCTTGACCCCCAACCAGACAGGCCGGGGATGAAAGAGTTCAGGAACGTGGTGCCCTGTTTCTTATTCTTTCCTGTCCCACACGAGAGACTCCGAGCCAATATAGAAAAGAAATATTTTACTTACAAATTAAATAGACCGTAGACAAGCTATGTGAAATCACACCACGAGACACCTAAATGCCTCGCTCCGCCGTGAGGTACTTCAGCGCTGTTGTGTACCTCACTCTGTGCTGGCAGTTCCCTTCAACTTCGCAGCCAACGCCGCAACCAAAAAGACCGTGGGAACTCGAGAGCTCTTAAACCGTTCTGCTTGCAGAATATCCGTTGGGAGCGCCCAGGGGGAAGAGGGAAACCGTGGGTGCAGGACCTCAGAGAGGGTGATCAGTCCTCCCGATGCTGTGTGTGGTCCCACCTTTCCTTTCCCGGGCTTTGCCCTTTATACTGCCCCAACAGCCCATCAGATCGGGTCCTTCATTCGCGCGCTTTCTGAGCAGCACAAGCCGGGGATTTTGCTGCATGCATGCTTCGCGCAGCTGTTTGGGCTGCACCCGCTGCTTCCCCTTGCAGTGAGCACAGTTCGCTGGCGTTTGGTCACTTTTTATCACTACTTATTTACACAGTGAACTAATGACCCACACTAATTGAGTGGCTAAGTGTGGGTCCTTGTAAAGTAGTGGGTACTAGTAAACTAAGAATCCACACTAATAATTTTTTATACTACCTGACTAATTTAAGTACGTATACGTAATACAGGAAGAGCAGTAATGACACCTGTATTTAATACTGGCCGTACCACTTTCCATCCTAAGCCTCCAGTTTCCAGCTGACAAAAATTCTGCCAGTTTTTAATCATTCGGATTAAAATTTTCTATGTTTGGTCTGCAACCTATACTTTTTATTTTAAATTTAAGTAAAAATGCTCCTTTTCTTGTTTTGCTGCTCAGACCATAAAATAAAGAATTTGTTTTTTTATTCTGAGTTCTGTTGTGTAAGCACAAACCATTTGGATATTTCTGCCCTTTAAAGTAGCTTATCACCATGGTCTCTTAATATCTGTGGGACATTCATTAACATACGAAAGAACAGCTTTAAAAGCTCCATTTTAAGGTAAGGATCAGATAGATGAAATTCAACTTTTGCAAAATCAGCCATCAAATTTAATTTGCAATTTTAACAGTTTTGGATACCGTCACACACTGTACACAGGGTCATACAATACACAAAAACATAATGAATATACACACACATTTTGTGGGCCAATTAATAGTTTCAATTAACAAAGTAAGAAGTGTATGATGTATTCTAGCTATTAAAAAAGTAAATAAAGAAATGTGATCTAAGTAGTAAAATGAGACAGACTTACATATTAAACAGAAAAAGATCAATTACAGTATTGTTACTACCTCAAAGTAATATTATATGATGCCTTTTTGCTCATAGTTTAAAAATAAGCACTTAAAGAAATAATATTTATAGGCTCTTGAACACTTAGGCAAATGATTACTGATCAGTCATCTTTAATAGGGAAGCAAGGACCCAACCAAGCACAGCAATTAAGCATATACTTAAACTGAACCTTGTGACCAGCTTCAAAGTCCATTTTGGTGTTCAAGTACAACTTCTCAAAATGCTTAAAGTTAAGCAGCACTTAAGATGGAGCCTAAGTAACTATAATTCCCCTTAAAAATTCACCACCTATATTAATGAACATGTACAGTAGTCAGCCACATCTTGTTTTGACACACCAATACACACTGGGAGATTTGGGGACCCAATGTAGTATGGAAGTCTCTCTCATGACTTTGCAGTTCTTTGCAACGCAATTTGCCCAGCAGCAGTTCCATGAGACAATGCAGCAGCTGGGAGATCAAAAAAAAAAAGTGGCAATTCAGAATGAAGTAGGTGGTTGAAATGGCCCCTGGATGGGCCACACTCTTAAATTCCCCTTTGCTTTATTTGTCAGGATGAAACGAGTCAATTCAGGAAGGCTGAAGCTTTAACAACAACAACAAAAATTGTCTATAATTGGCTCTGGTATTTACATGTGTATAAAAACTAAAGGACTTACCACACCAATTCCTTCAAAAGCAAATATGGCAGTGCCAAAAAAGAGAGGATATTTCTTCCAACCAACCACAGGAGGAAGTTTTCGAGGATCTGCTATGTCCTGTAAGAAAAACAAAGCCTTGGCAATTCCAAATGTTTTGAAAGCTTCTCACAGAAGAGTAAAACTAATCACACCCTGTCTGCAAAGTTCACATGTGCTATTATTCCTTTAATTTACTCATCATCTCAATCTACACTATTGTACACCTAGTCCTGCATCCAGCTCCCCACCTGAAGCTCTTTACTGCCAACGTAACATGTACGTTATGGGGTAGATATACCTTCAGGCAGACATTCCTGCTCTGGCTTTGTGTTTCTGAAGTACCTTTCACAACCGTAAGAACTAACAACTTTTTAAAATGAAAGGTAAAACTTTGAATAATATTTAAGAGGTTTTTCTTGACTTTTCCCTCTCAGCAACTCTTTCTTGCCAACAAATCAGTATACACAACACAGTTTCACTGCTGTATTATAAAAAGACATTATTAGGACATGGAATAATAGAGCTGGAAGAGACCTCAAGGTACATAGTCGAAGGGTATTTTGGCTGGTGGGTCACTTAATGAGTTTGGATGAGCTATCAAGGGCCACATAAAATCTTTCAGAAGGTATCATTTTACAAATGGATACAAAAATAAATCATACTAAAATCAAACATCTACTATAACACATTTTAATTTTATTTTAAAATATAATTTTTGCCCTGATATGTGGTTTTTTGAGAGTTGTATATGCAGCTGATTGCATAATAGCTCAAAATAAAGTCGTATTCTTGAATATTGTGTGGGGGTTTGTGTACGGAGGGGTGGAAATACATATGTGGGGGTGGGATAGGTGTGCACATGTGTGTAGGAGGCTGGCCATGCACTAGATCCTAGGAGCTGGAAGGACAGGGGCAGGGGGCACGTGCAGCAGAGCTTGCCAGGGTGGTACAGAGAGGTATAGATGTAGCCTGCCCCTACCCCTACCTAGCCTGGAGCTGCTCCCACAGTGCTTCACATGGGACCAAGCATTGCCCATTCCCACACAGGTTGGCTTGTGACGTGTTCCCTCCTGCACCCACCAACAGCACCGCCCAAGCCCTGGCCAGCATATACAGTTTCCCAGTGGTGTTGCCTTCTACCCACTCAGCTGCCCTTAGGTGGCTGTTCATCACACCAGGGAGCTGAGTGAGTAGAAGGCATGAAGGCTGCATGAAGCTTCAGGTGCTGATTCTATTTGAAGGAGATTTGGCCTGACTAAGCAGCTGAATCTCTAAATCTGAATTGAATCAGGAGATCAATAAAAAGGTCTAAATTGATTTGAAGCCTCCAAATCTATTCAGAAAAGATTCAGAGAAAGATTTGGAGATTTGGCAATTCAGGCTGTCCCCACTCGCTGTCACAGGAGAAGGGAGGGGACCATAGGAGAACCTCCACCAGGCCCCATCCCCTGCATGCTCCCCCAGTCCTCCCCCCATTCTCCCAGCCCTACCAATGGGTGCCCCACCCGGCCCCAGCATCTCAGCTCTTCAAAGAGAAAAAAAGCCCCACACTCTCTGGCTGCTGCAGCAACCATCAGGGCTTCTGGGGGCTCATGGCAGAGCCCCAGCATGCAGCACATGGCAGAAGGATGCAGGACAGATCACACCCCCATACCTGGCAGGAGCCAGTGAGCTTAGGATGGAAAGTGGTACGGCCAGTATTTTTAATTTTTTTTATTTAAAGAGCCAAGGCGCTGGGGCCAGGCAAGGCAGCCATTGAGGGGTGCTAGGAGAGTAGGCAGAGGATGGGGCCTGTTGGATTTGGAAATTCAGCTGATTCGGCAGTAGCCAGCACAGTGGGGCCATCCATGGGTACGGGGCCGACATAGGGTGGGTATTTTGCCCACCCCAATCTAGTCCAACACCCTGGCTTAGCCAGGAAGGGTCCAGTAGGGGAATCAGGGATCCATCCTCTGACCTTGGTGTTACTAGCACCACACTCTAACCAACTGAGCTAATTGGCTGTTCACCAGGATACTATTGAAACTGGTGCCTTATTACAGGGAAACTACTGGTCAAAAGAAGACAGAATGCATGAAGCCACTGGCATCATGCCTGGAAAAACACTTTCCCCAAGGCTGAAAGTTCTTTATAGTTTATACTGTTTTTATTTAATCATCTGAATGGAAGGAGCTTCAGTGGATGTTCTCCTTCCTTTCTTAACAGCCTATATCTCATAAATGTCTTTTAAAATTATCTCTTAGGTATAAGGTAGCAAGTTGAAAGGTACCCATCAACTTAGTACTTTATAGAATAACCCAAGATGTCCAAAAATTAGATAAATAAAAAAGATAGCAATTATTAACTTTATTATCACACAATAAATGGGGAAAAAAAACTGTTTATACTCACTCGAACAATATACTGGTAAATAATTACCAGGCTGACAGCCATGGAAATGTTGGCAAGGAATGAAAGTATAGATAGGTTCTTCAGATCACGAATGAAGACCAGAAGGATAATAAATGGGAGAAAACACAGCATGTATATTCGTAAATCAATACACCTTTTCTCAGAGAGACTTCTAGTAACCGTGTCATTCATGGAACTTGTCCTATTCTCCAAAAATCCCTCGTGGACCTAGAGGAGGAAAAAAAAATTAAATATTTTTAAAATATATTAAAAAGCATCTTTATTTCAATTCTAGACTGGCTTATTTTCATTCAACTTAAAAACATCTTTCCCAAGCAATTTAAGCCAAACTTAAAAAGCCAAGCAGATGAAACGAGTCCATAGAAATGCTTGCATAAAACCCTGTTTTACGGGTTTTAATCCATAACTGGTTTAAATTCAGACCTTCAGCTCAGCAAGTGCAACTGTCCATATAGATGAGCTCTACATGTTCTGTCGTAATCACACAGTATTCACTTGCCATGTTATTCAAAAGACTGAGCATATAAAAAAATTTACATCTGTTGTTGTGCCTTAGAGAATATTTAACATGATCAAGGCTGATGATTTTTTTTTTAATGAAAATCTCACTACATGTTATATGTACACTGAGATCAAACACACTGGTTGGTTAAATCAGAAGGCATCTGCCTCAAAATGTCATTTCATTTTTTTTTTAAATGCTATAGTGTTTTTCCAGAAACAGATCCAGGATTTCCCAAAGGGGGTAGTGTGGAAGAGGCAACCACCCAGCATGGGGGCTGCACCCCCTACTCCCAATCTCCTATACCCCCACAAGCAAGGACAACACCAAGTCACAGGAGCCTTTGGGGACTTTCTGAAAGTCCCCAAAGCAGGTTTAACCCCCCCTCCCTTCAGCTTCCTGATCAGAGGAACATTCCTCCCTTTCCCCCGCTCTATTCTACACCTCCTGCCAGCTGCTCTTGCTTTATCTGTGGTTTGAGGTGGGGAAGCTACAATCAGCCAGGCAGAGCAGGCACTGGGCTCAACTGGAAAGAGAACAGCAGCAATAGGACATCTGGAGAGTAGTTACTTCCACCCTCCCCAGTCCCAGAGCAGGCACTGTCACTGTCCCCATCTCCAGCTGAGCCCAGCCCCTGCACAGGAGGCAGGAATGGCTCTGGTGCTTTCCTCCCACATAACAGAAAAAGGGAGTGGGGAGAAGGAGCAGAGACTGGGTATGCCTTCAAGCAGGAAGAAGGAAGGATTTTTGCCTGCTTCAGGGACTTTAAAAAGTCCCCAGAGGTTCCCATGGTACACTCCAATCCAAAAGGGGAATAACAGCTGCATCACTGCCCCTCCTTGTATCCACTCCTGTGCTTTTCCCTGTTAGACTGCATGAACTTTTAATTTTTTCTATCACACCTGTCCATCCTAGACATCCGATATTGATGTTGTTAGTTTGTTTCCATTATAAAAAACCCTAACATTAAGTAAATTATAAAAAACAATGAATTCTGTATACAGAGATATAAGCAAAACTAGAAAGTTAATGGCCTGAAATAACAATTAAAGGCTTTCTAAAATGCAAGTGAGACAACAAGATTACTGTAGTCAACGACTAATCAACTTGCACAGTTATAGCTCAGGGGAAGTAGTATAATAGCTACAGACAAGTTGTGGCAAACATGCCACAAGTGGAACAGGCAGCCTTTGTGCGGCATTCAGTGGGTTGAGAAGAGGAGGGGACAGGGAGTCCACCTAGATAGTGCAGGAAGCAGAAAGCAGAGCAGATCAGGCAGAGGAAAGGGATTGGAGTGGCACTCAGAGGGGTATATAAATTTGTTGATAAAAAGGTTGGTCCTCACTATACTAGGAAATGAAAGCTATTCTAGCCTCACAAAAAGAAGCACTTACAATAATACATTATAAAACATACATTAAGTTAATGTGTATTTAACTTTGCAATGAAACTGCATGCAAAACTAGCATGTTTTAAATTTCTATGTAGTCCCATTAGTACAGACAAAACACTACAGTTAGAAATAGTCAGTGCACATTTTACTGTTTTTTTGGCTGGCAATTTTTTAGATGGGGGGGGGGGTAACAGGGTGGCTTGTTCCCTTAAGGGAAAGCAGCTATTTAGACTGCAGCTATGAGGTTAATGAGGGCATGCTCCCCAAGAAACAAAAACCCCAGCAGGCAAAAAGGAGGTGGGAGGGCAGAATGGAGGAGAAAAACCAGAGACGAGAGACCTCTGGGCTATAAAAAGGACAAGCCTAGGAAAAGAAGGCTGAGGCTACAGCAGAAGCAACTCAGGGTCCAATGCATAAGGTTTTGGTTTCCTCAACTGCTGGCAGGGAACTGAACTGCTGGGTTTCAAGCCCTACGGTTTATAAGGGCCTGGGGCCCTGCCTCTTCCGGCCAGCTAACCAGGTGCAGGTGCAGCCAATTCCTTCATTAGGCAGTTGTCGTGGCAAGCTGCACCTGAGTTCTTATCTGGCCCTTTGTGTTCCCTCCCCAGGCAATCTCTGCTCTGATAGGAGCAGGCACCTTAGTGCCCTGGGACTAAAAGCTTTCAGCAAAAAGAGCAACAAAAAGGAATTACTTGTTAGGGGAAGGTAAAGATCCAGAGCAACGGTGGGCTTTCCAGAAACTTTTGGACCATGGAATAATGGATTACAAAAGATGCTGGCCATTACTGACACAAAGGTTTGGATCCTGAACAATTTGAACATCACTTGGAAGGTAGTAAGCATCCATGAGATTTCACTAAAAATCAAAAATCCTTAGTGAGAACTAAGGATTCTCCAAACCTCTTAAGACCAGAGTTTTAGAAAGCCCCTGAAGATAAATACAACTATGAACTTGATGAACAAGTAGTAAAACTATTATTTCCCACAGTTACTTGAAATGAACTTCCCACCGACATTTAAAGGAAAGCAAGCATTATAGTGACTTTTACACAAGTTTTATTCCTCAGTCTTTCACTGATATATGCATAGGTAAAAACAGTTTATACATAAAGACCCAGGCTTAGTTTTTTTGTGCATATCAATGAGATAGGGATATGTAATTCACAGTTCTTGAAAAATCCCAGCCACCATAAATAGTTAATTTAACATACAGCAGTTGGGAGCAAAGACATGTTTCATTATGCTAACTTAACTTAAATTGTACATCAATATTCTTAGTCTGTTACACAGTGTCAAGAAGCATCCTACATTTAAATAAAGCTACAATTCTGCTCCTGAAATATTTTATAAGCCCATACAGTTTTAATCCACTTTCCTCCAAACTAATTTTGGGTACCATTTCATTTACATCTTAACTTTCTTCTTTTAACAAATCTGCATTTTCAGTATATACAGAAAAACTCAGTAAGGAGCTCCTAAAAACAGAAATATTCACAAGTTTTCTATTAGCCGTATGGAATTAAAATGATTTGTAACTTCAAGTTACGTCAAAACTTTAGTTGAGCTTAAAATACATTATATTTCATAAAACATTATTATTAAAGGTCTTTCATTTTTATTCATCTTGTACTTGGCATACTAAGATATAAGGAGTGAAAGCACACACAGGAAGTACAAAGCCCCCACCTAAATCTACAAATAATCCATAGATGTCATCAAACAAACACTGATGTAAGCATCTCCAAAGCGATTGCTAACACATACCCACATTTTGGGACTCCTAAATTTAAAGTGTTAAAATCTAAAGCTGACCAGAGCAATCACCACAAGTAGCAAGTGTCAAGACAGCCGATTTCTGCTGCCCCAGATTCTCTCAGTCTGTCTAAAGTACGGGCTGAACCTCTGACATCTTTCCAAAACCAAGGGAGCAAAGGTCTGGTGGATTTTCAAAAATCTCTATTCCTAGTAGAAGCCATATTTTTTCCTTTCACTTTATAATGTGGTTTACACAGACAAGAGATAAGAGGGCAAGGACACCCTTTACTGCTGTTGGGAATGAGAGAGACTATTAATAAAGACTGATTCTATCATGGAGGCAGGAGGCCCTGATGTCTCATCTTATAAATAGGTAAAATATTTGCAAGAAATTCAGATTAATGAAGCTGGTGCTATTTGTACTCATAAATGTAACAGTTCATTTGACTATAAGGAAGGGCAATATATAATTTTATATGCTATTTTCCCTCAGCTGATATTTTTCAGATATTCCCCCAGTCAATATATGTACACCATTAATAAATGCAATCTATTGCCAGGAGGAAATTCAGGACAATTTCTGCTTGCTAATTAAATCCACCTGCTACTTACGGAGATTAAAAACTTCTACCATGGTGAGGCACATTTAGCTAGTCCAGGATATTCAAACTCTTGTTCCATATATACCTCCCTGTCACTGAACCCCGCTGCCAACCCTTATCTTCTCTTGGTCCTATTATCATCTCTCCAAACAGCTGCCCACCATTGCCTTTTGCAACCCACCTCACTGACAGTGAATACTTTACCAGTATTATAAACTGGGCTAATTCAAGTTGAAAGTAGGACTAATCTAACCTCCCAAACTTCTTTTGCATCTCTCAAGTTTTATTTTCCTAAAAGACTGAGTCAATCTTCCCCACATACAAAGTAAGAACAAGATGTAATAAAAACATAGTCTCAAATAAAAACTATAAAAACCTGAAACCATTAACCCAAAATACTATGTAAAACTGGTAAAATATTTTCTCATTTAAAAAAAAAGTTTTCTAAGGGAATATTAAGATTTGGGAAATATAGATGTTTTGTAGGAAAATGCTGTTGTGACTGAATTTTTACATAAAAAAAGCAACTTGTCAAAGGGCATAGTTTCAACTTTATCACTTCAGCTTTTTCCATCATCTTCTGTATTACACAAGTGACACAAGTTTTGTTTTTAGCAGTTTGAGGTGCAGTTTCCCAGAACCCCCCTGCACCTATCTCTGTGAAACTTGGCAGGCTTCATGCCCTCAGAAGGGCCTACCATCTCTGAAATTTCCATCTGAATCAGGCATTAAATGACAAAGTTATAGGCATTTTCATGATTCCCCATTATAGCCTATGGGCAACATGTCGAAATGCATTGAAACAGTTTCAATGAAACGAAATGGAACAGTGGTTCGAAACGAAACAAAATGAAACACGGTTCCTTCAAAATGGCGAAACAAGTCAAAATGAAACGGTACTGTTTCGCACAGCCCTAATGACTAGGCATAACTTGCTGTGCCTTGGCACTAACTTAAATGTAGCAGCAGGAGTAGCAACTTCAAGATCGCTAGCAAGAAAAGCAGTCTAAGATTCTAGAGTATAACGATCCAGAAGAGACTAGATTATGAGTCATGTTCAATACATTATTTCCCAGGAGTAAACTGTTCTGCCACCCTAGGGATGTATGCGAGGAGGTGAGAAGACTCACATTACTCTTTCATATTTTTTAATATGATAGAAAAAATTCAAATGTTCTGCCGTGTTTTAAAGCCCAGTAAATCTTCTACTTGCAAAAAAAATACAAAAAAAACCAAATAAACACTCGATTACATTTTCAGCCAGGCTTTCTTTTGCCGGTCTACTGCCTCCAGACTAAACCATATGGCTCTACTCTTAGCAGCAAAATGAAAAACAACTGCTTTTTGCCACTTGTCTACTCTGGAACTTTAGTGTGTTGTATCTGCTTCCTCTCTGGTAATGGCAGCTCTCTCATCCCTTTATTCATTCAGGGATTTCTGCTTTCAGAACCAACCTCTTCTGTGATGCCCATGGTAAACTTGCCTTGCTTCTACACATGAGTTGTATTGCTGTGACTATTTCAAAATAGTTAAATAGTACTTACCCACTGGTGTGAATTCAATTGGACTGGCATAAATGTTCTTTACCCATACATACATAAATACAAACATACAACAACATCAAAAAAAATAACCAACCTTGGTATACTTTCATACAGAGATACCTGCCTTCACAATATGGGTTGTGCATAGGATAATTATTTTGATAAAAAGCTACCTTTATCCAATATATTCATGCTCTGCCAGTCCCATGGAGCTCAGCCCAGTGGTGGGAAGTAGCGTGAGAGCCAATGGTGGAACCACACGGAGCACAGCCCTGGCTAGCACAGCTCAGCGGTGGGAGGCTCTGCAGCCCCGCAGAGGTAAGCATGGCAGCGGGAGGCAGGGGAGAGCCACAGGCCAGGCCTGTGCTCGGAGCCAGGGATGTGCTCAGAGCAGCTCTGCCACTGGCTCTTCCACCGCCTCCCACCACTGAGCTGAGTTCTGTTGGGCTGGCAGAGCTGCTCAGAGTGCAGCCCTGGCTCTCCTCTACCTCCTGCCACTGGGCTGCTTCAAAACTGAAAACATTTCGAATCTTTCAAAACTTGCTGAGTTTCTGTGGCCTCATGAATCTTGCTTTCCTCCTGCACCGTAACCCAGCCTTCACAGGAAAAGTAGAGAGTTCTCCCAGTGCAATTTAGTGAAACCTAGTGGTTAGGACATTATTCTGGGAAGTGCAAGATACAGGTTTGAAGCCCCAAGCCTTAAATATAAATAGAAAGCAAAGGTGTGTCAGTTGTACAAATGAAAGCATTCAGAAAATGCAGCATTAAACATTGTCCCTAGAACACACTTCTTACTTCATGCATTTATTTTTCATCCACTAATCCAGGAGCTGGACTCCAAAGTTAAGCCCCATCAGTTTGTGAATCATCAGGTTTGATACGAATTGATTTTTTTTAATTTGATTTTTAATTTAAATCAGATTTTTTATTTTGTGGTTTAAGTTATAGGGTTTTCTTTAGAAAACAAACTTGTTTAAAATGAAATACGAATTTAGTGCAAAAATTTGAGACCCAAACTTTAAAAGACTCTTAAAGCATTTAAATAAAAATAAATACGCTGACTCCATTAGCCTCCCTTTATCAATGAATGTATATAATATTCCATTAGCTTCCCTTCAGAAAAAGCTTCATGCCTTTCTACTCAAAGAAAGATTCAGAGGGAAAACATCTGACTTTTGAGATCAAACTTCATAAACATAACTATATATGTCACATATTCTATTAAATGCTTAATCCTATGGGGGACCCCAGGACTGTGCTACTTGATGAAAAAGACTGACAAAGTCACCCATAGGTTTTGGGGCCAAACCTTTGATGGTGAAGAAAATACACCATTATGTAGTCACCAAGACCAGCCAGGGCAAAATGCTGTGCCCTCCTGGAATAGTAGTTAAGGGTTAAGAACCGTAGTTATCTTGTAAGGAGACACATTTATTTGTTCACAATGAAAAGACACACTTGGCTGCCTCCACTGTCTTCATCCATTCCCACATGTTATGTGCTTTCATCCTCCAGTCATCCACATTTAATTTCTGTAGATCTGACACTATATCATCTAGCCATTTTTATGATAGTTGTGCAGGCAGCATTCTCCCCTCCAATGCCCCAAGGAGCACTTTCTTTGGTGTCCAGATTGCTTTTATTCTTTCAACATGGCCCAGCCACTATACTCATTGTATTATGACTTCCTGTGTCAAGGCTGGGTCTCTGTAAAAGTGATACCATTATTGGTTCTTCTCCATTCCTGTGTTATGGAATCATACTGTGCACCAAATATTTTCTGCCAAATTTGCCTGACTCTGTGGCCCAGTAATTTGCCACGGGCCAAAGGCAAAACCATAGTTTTACAGGCTTAAAGCTTAGTTTTCCTTGGGATGAGCTTGGATGGCAGGAGCTTTCTACAATGCAAACTACGCTGTATTCTTTGCTTCCATTCTTCCTTTATTTTCTTCTTTTATATTACATGCCAGTGCTATGATAGAACCAAAATATTTGAAGTGGGTCACTTAAAATCTGTGGACTCTGGTTAACAGGCCACTTTTTTTATTCTGAAGGCAATGACAACCACTACAAATATGGCCCAGGGAGGTTGTGGCTCCTGGGATGTGTGGCCGCTAGCTGCCCAGAAGGTGAACAGATTTGGACCATCCCAATTCTTACAAGAAAACAAATAAAGAGCTTTGTATATAAAGGGAAGGGGCTGGATAGGTTTGGAGTCCATAGTTGTGCTGAAACTCCAGTGTCTAGGATTGAGACATGTCAATGCAGTCTGGGCTGCCCCATGCTGCAACCTCAGTTCTCCATTAGTAATCGGGAGCCCAAGAATCTGAGTTCTGAAGCATTAGCTTATTAAGCATTCCCTCTCTGATGCGCTGTCCCAGGACTCAGGGAAGTCAGGACTGCAAAATCCTTCAAAAACAGGGGCTAGGGACAGACATTCAAAAAGCCAGAGCCTGAATTGATTCAATCTTTGCAGATAAGTCTAACCTACAAAGACTGAACCAATTTTCAAGTGAACAGACATTCACTTTTGATTTCGGAAATGCAGGTACATGTCTGCAGTGCCTCAGGCTAGAAGCTGGGGGGGCTACAGCAGCCCTCCCTTCCCTTCAGCAGCAACTGCTTTCAACCCTCAACTCCTGCCCGGGTGACATGGGCCTGCTATCCACCCAACACTTGGGCTGAGGCTGTGGCTGCAGTTGGGGCTGGGGCTGTGGGGTTGAGATGAGCTGGCCTGCAGGTGCTGCTGAGGGTGGAGGCAGAGCAACAAGCCTGGGCTGGGCTGTGAAGACCAGGCCTTTCCCAGCGGGCTGCAGAGCAGGCTGGGGCTGTGAGGGCTGCGTGACCAGACTGCTCCCGGCTTCTCGCTCCCAGGCTGGGCAGGGCTGTCATGAAGCTGCAGCCACCCGGCTGCAGCTGCTTCGCAAACTGCAGACTGGCTGGGGCCAGTCAGCCTGTTCTAACCCCCTCACCTTCAGCTGCCACTGCCACTGCCACAGCCACTGCAGCAGCCACTCCTACCCCTGTTGTGCCACGCCACTCAGGGTGGGCAGGTGAGAAGCTTCAGCCCAGTGGCTTCTGCTGAAAGTATGGAGCTCCAGCTCCAGCTCCAGTTCTGGCTGCCTTCCACCTGCAGTGCCCGTCTGCAGGAGCTGCTTATCATGCTGGGTGGGTAGAGGGGATGGAAGACACCCAGAGCTGGAACCAGAGCTGCGTGGTCTGGGCTGAATTTCCACCCTACCCTGAGCGGCACTGTGCAGAGTGGCAGGAGCAGGAACAGCAGCTGAAGTGAAGAGAGCAGAACAGCCTTGCTGGACACCAAGCCAGCTTCCTCTTGCCTCCAGTGGCTCCAGCTCTCGGCTGCAGCACAATGAGCAGCCCCTGCAGGCGGGCACAGCAGGTAGAAGATAAATGGAGCTGGAGCTCCATGCAGAAGCTGCTGGGCTGAAGCTTCCTGCCCACCCAGAGCAGCACAGCACAGCAGGGGCAGTAGTAGCAGAACAGCCTGCCCAGCTCTGGCCAGCTGTTAGGCGCTGCACAGGACAGGGAGCACTGCGGTGGCAGTGGCTGTGGCAGGCAACTGCCAGGCTCGGGGGCCACTGACAGCTCTGAACTGCCCACTACTCAGCCCTTCCCAGCCACCTGCGCCTAAACAATAGCCCCCCTGGCCTTGGCACAGGGAACCAGGAGCACTTTGGCTGTGTAGCCCTGCCCAAACCACAACCCACTTGGAAGGATCCAGCCCCTGCATCCCAGCCCGGGTTGGACCCTCCACATCTGTTCAGCAGTACCCATAGGACATCTGGGCCCAGCCCCTCAGCTCCAGCCTCTATCAAGACAGGTGGTTGGTGGGGCCATGCCAGCCAGCTCTGACCACGCTCTCTCCCAGCCAGTTCTGGCCACTGGAGTAGGGAGGCAGGGGGAAATAGCTAACAGGAGCTGCTCCACCTTGGCCAGGCAGACCCAGGCTGCTGGTGGGACAGGGCACAGAGGGGGAAATGAAATCCCTTTGCCTGCTGCCCATGGCAGGAGCTGCTACACCCGGGGCAGACAAACCCTGGCTGCAGTCCCCCTGATGGAAAAGGAGAGGGAGGCAAGAATAAGTCCCTTTGCCTCTGGAGGCCAATGCTGGCCAGTGTCTGGCCACATCCAGCCCCTGCTCTGGCTAGAGAACAGAGGGGCAGGGCCAGCCCTGCTCTTTACAGCAGACAGCACAGCACAACCCAGGGCTGAAAAGCATGCTGGGATGCTAGGGGACTCTAGTTTAACTTAAACCAGGAAGGGGTCTGGGACAGAAGTTGTATAAACCAGTTTGACCCAAATCAGTTATGTCTGATGCTACATTCAACTAGGTTTATCTTAAACCAGTTTTGGCCATTTTGAAACTGGTCTATATGCACTGAACTGATGCTCTCTTACAAGTTTAAACCAATTTCTGATCACTTAAACCAGTTTATATGCAACTTCTGTGCCTAGCCAGGGTGACCATATGTCCTGGATGAGACAGAACAGCCCCAGTGAGAGGGTGAGAAGGGCCAGCAAGCAGGCAGGTACTTTCCTGTCTTCACATAGTCTCAGTATATAGTCGCCCTATTCAAACACCAATGCACTGCTGGGAGTGAAGTAACGAAGAGGTGAAATTATGGTGGCAGGTAACAAAGGTTAGATGTGAACTAATTACTTCCTGACCTTTTAATGCTTATATCAATGAAAATTTTAACTGTTTTTTAATAAACTGAGGGAACGTGTTATATATTTACACAACAGTAATAATCTGTGTCCTTTGGTGCCCTCTACAGGGCATTTTATGCAATATAAATCTATGGCTGGGCAAGAAACAGCACTTTTCCCTACAGAACTGTCATCCAAATATATGTTGCTGGTAAGTAAAGCCTCTGATTTTTTTAAGAATTTGATACCATTCATAGAATACATTTTTATTTCTGTATGTCTGTTCCTGGTAGCTAATATGATCTTGCTACTGGATCTCTGTACAATTCAGTTCCTATGGAAAAGTGGCAAAGTATTTTCCCTTAAGGATCCAGAAACCAAAAAAGAACCTGAACCTAGGAACTAATGCCTGACGTACTCCTACTTTGTAATTTGTTCCTAGGGAGAAGGCAGGACAAAGCAGCACTGGTTTAGAGAGGCATGACCTTTTCTAGACAACAGCCTATTCCCAATTTCTAGTGTCAGTAGCTGACTGAACTGGGTCTGCTTGCCTATCTAGTGGCCACTGTTTGCACTTTAAATTTTACACTGCAGCAAAAATTCACGCTTGGGGAAGAGAAAGAGACAGTGATGGACACATTTTCAAGAATGATATGCTAATTGAGATAAGTAGGTGTTAGAATGACAAAAAACTGCAATTCTAACTATCTTGTTTCACAACTATTATATATCATGATAAAATCAAAGAATCCATAATCAGTCTATACAAATTCTTTACATATCTATGGCATTTTCATTAGGGGATGTTTAAACCATCCCCAAGCAGAAAACAAAGACATATCTACAAGAAACTGTAATTGCACTTTTGCATCCACTCTGACTGTAAGACAACACTTCACTGTAGTTTAGCCAAAGTTCAAGCAAATTAACACACACACCAGAAAAACCAAAATACATTCTCCTTCACTGTAACAGCTAATGAAAAAAAACCATCATTGTGAAAGATGCTGATTCATCTCTTACCCAGTTCTCATTCACTCACCGCTAAACCAAAGTGAGCAATACAAAGCAAACAAAAAGAAGATCCATTTTGCACAAATCATGAATATACAAATAAATATGCGAATAAGTCATCCCCTCATTTACTCCACATTGCTAACTATGAACTGTCAGTCAGTCCGTGAGAACCGAGTATCACATTGCTGTGGCAATAATGCAATAACAAATGGCTTTGGTAAAAATTAGAAGAAGCTTTGAGTCTTTTGTTATAGTCAGGTTTTCTAGTAAAATGTTTAAAAAAAAGAAAAAACAAAACTCTTGTGCTTTCTTTCCATAGGGGCATGTCATGTTCATGAAGGCAGTGCTGTTACTAGTGTTGCAGTAACTGCAGGATCCAGAGGCCCACGTGCATTTTCTTTTAGGGCTGTAGATGGGAAAAGGTTACCTGGAAAATGCTGTATAAGGACAAGAGGGCCGGGGGCAGAGGCATGCCAAACATCTTCCTGTTCCTGTAGGCCAAATACATGAGTGCAATCTGTAAGCTGGCAACAGAGGGAGATACTTTGCAGGGCACATTTCGAGACACTGGGAGGTTTTCACCCAGACTAACCACAGGCCATGTATCACGGAGCCTTCCTGGTTCTACGAGACCCTGAACCAATGCCGCAACGTGTATGGCCTGCAGAACGTGGGCCCAGCAACCATGAAAAGCCATAAGAAAATCCAGGAGAAAGTGAGGAAGAGACACCACGTCATTCATGGACCTACTCCCAGGAGGCACATGCCAAGCTGTGTGGGAGCGCATCCACACCACAAGGAACTGTGCAAAGATCACAGGGACCTGAATTGGCTTATAGCTCACTGAACTCTCCCGGTGAGGGCCTGGAGACACAGAAAAGGGCAGTTGGGGAGACCCAGCTTCCCGTGGCCCAACTGCCACGGGTCCACCGAGAAATAGAGCACCTTCTGTGGCTCTGCACCTGCACCAAGGAGGTATGGAAGAGGGTACAATAGCTTTGTGAAGTGATGACCGGTGTCAGCTGACTAACCAGCGAGGCCGTGCTGTACGGGCACCTCATCAAAAACCAAAGGAGCCCCTTGCTCCGATTTGACCAGTTTGTATCCAGTGTCAGAAGCACCATGTGGAAGGCCAGGAATCTGCTCCTCTACAGACAAACAGACATAGAGGTAGTGCGCTGCGAGAAGATGGCGCTGAGCGAACTCCGGACCTACCATCAGAAATCAGTAGCAGAGGAAGGAGAAGATGCAGCAAACACCATGTGGCACAGGGACACGTGGCAAAGGACCATACAACCCGGCCAAGGAAAGAAGAGAGCGATGGCAGCAGAGAAGAGGACCAGACGAGCAAGATGGAGAACAGCAACAGTGACAACAGCAGCAGCAGCAGCGGGTCCGCCAGCGGAAGCTGGAGTGACAATAACAACGAGACCAGTTAAGCTGAGTACCTGACCCTGGAAACAGGACACGAGTAGACATAAAGGGATGGCTGGTCAGAGAGACCAGAAAGGACTGGGTGTATTTTGTGTGTTTTGTGCACTGTTTGTAGACATTGTAACGGGTACGGGTGGCCAGCGGGCCTTTGTACGGGTGCACAGATACACGAGAGCATGGGTGCGGGGTTTTTTCCCCCCTGTAACGGGATTGGTTTAGATATATATAAACCATACATAGAGAAATACATTTTCACCAAAAAAAAAAAAAAGGGCTATAGGCCCTGAACTGGCTCATAGCCCACTGAACCCTACCAGTGGAAGCGCAGAAACACAGAGAGGGACAGCTGGGGAGACCCAGCTATGTGGCTTTGCACCTGTGCCAAGAGGTATGGAAAACAGTGAGCATGGCCACACTGTATAGGCACCTTGCCAAGCACTAGAGGAGCCCGTCATGCTGTTTCGACCAGTTTGGGTTCTGTGTCAGGAGTGCTTTGTGGAAGGCCAGGAACCTTCTGCTGTAGACAAATGGAAGTAGAAGTGGGGGGCTGCGTGAAGATGACACTGAGTGAACTCCGGACCTACTACCAGAAATCAGTAGCAGAGAACAGAGAAGATGCAGCAAATGCCACATGGCACAGGACTATACAATACCCTCCCTTCCCACTCCACCTGCAAGTGAAGAAGGGAGCAAAGGCAGTGGAGAAGAGGGACAGGCAAGTGGAACAGAGGACAGAGAGCAGCAGCAGGTCCTCCAGTAGAAGCTAGAATGGCAACAATAGAGAGACAACTTGAACTGAGTATGTGACCCAGAAGCAGGGCAAGGGTGGAAACAAAGGAAGGGCTAGTCCAAGGGACCAGAATGGACTGATGTTATTCTGGATGTGTTGCATCCATTTGTGGATATTGTAATGGGTTCAGGTGGTCAGCGGGTCTGTGTATGTGTGTGCAGGTGCAGATTTCTTTAACAGGAAAGGTTTAATCCTCCTTTTGTGATGTAATAGGTAGAGTATAGATGTATATAACCTTATATATATGAGACATATTTTTACCAAAAAAAAAAAAAAAAGGCCTGTTTTGTAAATACTTTACCTCTGAATAGAGAAATTGAAAGCTATAGATGCAGTACTTATAAACCTGATAAAGACAAAAAAGGGGTACCTCCCGGGAAAAGGAAAACCCAACCAATGCAAAGAAATTGGGAAAAAGCCTAGCCACTGATCACAAGAGGAGCAGGACAGAGAAATGAACTGAGAGTCAGGAACAGAAAGTACAAGCTACCCCTTATCTGTACCCTGCAAGCAGCCAGTGCCATGGGAAGTTTTAAAATTACGTCCATAGGTGTCACAAACCTGGCAGGATGAGACAAGTGGAACCAGGTGCTGTAAACCCTGGAACAGGTTGAGGCAAACATCATTTGCCTGCAGGAAAGTGAACTGTCCAGCCAAAGAAGCAGGACTTTACTAGCTAAACGCTAAATGCTGGCCACATGCTCTGGATCAGGACACAAAGCTGCTGGTGTTGCAATCTTCCTGAAAGGAGAAACCATATGCCCCCTGCAGCACAACAAGATTGTTGCAGGAACAAGCCACCCTGGAGACAAGAGGAACTGTTTTTGAGCTGCTGGTAGTGTATGCACCCACCAATAGAGAAGCCCGGGGCCCATTCTTGGAAAGAGTGACCATCACAATGCCCACCGGCTGCCCAGTAATGCTTCTGGGAGATTTCAACGGCATCACCATCAGCACGGAGGACACTGTTAGCAGAAGCAGTGGGACAGGCATGGACAGATCCTCCAGGCAGCTGAATCAACTTGTCTGTGATCATGTCCTGATGGACACAGCCAAAGAGGCCCAGGGCCCCAGTGGACACTTCACCCGAGTGGACCCCACAGGCAGCACCAAATCCATAACTGACTTTGTCTTCCTGCTCATGGGGTAGAAGACAGAGAAGGCCCACTTTACACCCATGTGTTTCTTGGACCACTCCCTCCTCACTCTCTGGGCCGACCTGGGGGTGGGGACCGCTGGAAAGAGGCAGAGGAGTGTGGAAGCTGAACACCAGCCTCCTGGAAGGCAAGCAGACCAGGCACAGCTATGGAGAACACTACGCAGGCTGGAGGACCCTTCGTGACCTATACCAGAACCAGACCTAGTGGTGGGCCAGCATGAAAGAGAGGACCTGGGGCTTTTTCCAGCAAGCGGACAAGTGGCAAGCCCTCTTCCACCAGAAGTGGCACGAGCACCTGACCCGTAAGTAACAGGACCTGCACAGGCAGGCAGTGGCAGGCCAGGATGTAAGGGAGGCCACCTGGGAGGTGAAGGCCCAGCTCAGTGCCTAATACCGGAAGGAAGCCAGGAAAAAGGTCTTCTAGGCCAGGGCTCCCTGGGTGGAGGAGGGGGAAGAGTGGTCTGCTTTTTTCTCCAGGCTGAAGAAGAGCAAGGAGGAGGTCATGATGTGCCTGAAAGACAGAGGGGGAGCGGAGCACCAGTCGAAGGACAGGATGCTGGCCACAGTGGCTGCCTTCTACCGGGAACTCTATGCCGAGAAGTCAGTGGACCCTGAAGCCATGCAGCTGTGTCTTTGACGCCTCACCTGGACCCTCAGGGAGAATGAACAGCAGTAGCTGGAAGAGGACTGGGTGCCAGAGGAGCTTGCGAGGAGCCTCTGGAGTTTCAAGTATGGCAAGACTCCTGGGTCGAATGGCCTGCCCAAGGAATTTTACCTGACCTTCTGGGACCTGGTGGACCCAGACCTGCTGGAGCTCTTTCAAGAGCGCCTTCAGGAGCAGCGGCTGGAAGCGGGGATGGAGCAGGGCCTCATGATCCTCCTATACAAAAATGGACCGAGGGAAGAGCTGAAGAACTGGAGGCTGATCACCCTCCTGAACTTCGAATATAAGCTGCTGGCCAAAGTCTTAGCTGAGCAATTTAAATCCATCCTAGGTGCAGTCATCCTAGGTGCAACTGAGAGACATGCTCCAACTGGAGAGGCAGAGGAGGCAGAGCATCGCTGTCCCAAACCTCCTTGACTTTCGTCAGATGGATCAGGACCCTCTACACACAAGTGAGCCACAAAGTGCAGATCAACAGTTTCCTGAGTGCCCGGAGTTGGGAGTCCGGTAGGGCTGCCCACTCTCCCTGATCCTGTTCATCTGCACCATTGAGCCCCTCCCCAGCACCTGAGGCAGGCCCCAAGAATCCACAGAGTCCACATCCTGGGCAGCAGCAACCAAGAGGCAAAGGTCCTAGCCTGCATGGATGATTTAAACATCCTTTGCTGAAACAGGGAGTCAGTAGAGACAACCCTGGCACACATACAGGTTTTGGGGGTGCAAGTTCAATGTGAGCAAGGGCACCTGCCTGGCCATGGGTGAGCTCAGAGACCTGGAGTCCCTGGGGGTCTCTGTTCCCCATGAGGGAGTCAGGATCATCAGGATAGATTTTGACCCCGAGCTGTGTGGTAGGACAGCATGGGAGAAGACAGAGACAAAGGTAAAGCAGAGACTTGAGCTGTGGTGCATGTGTCCTCTCTCCACAGGGCGGATGCATCGCGCTCTTGAAGGCACTGTTCCCTTCTGAGCGTGTCACCCACAGGATCCAGAGGGCCGTGTGCATCTTCTTTTGAGGCTCTAGATGGGAAAAGGTCATCCAAAAAACCTTGTACAAGGACAAGAGGGCCACGGGTAGGGACATGCCAGATATCCTCCTGTTCCTATGCGCCAAGTATAAAAACCTGATCTGCAAGATGGTGATGGACACAGAATCCAAAACCATTTGCCTCGTGAGATATTTTGCAGGGCACATCCTGAGACACTGGGGAGTATTCACCCTGACCAACCATAGACCATGGATCCTGGGCACACTGTGGTTCTACAAGACCCTGAACCAGTGCCGCAGTGTGTACAGCCTGCAGAACGCAGGCCCAGTGACCATAAAAAACCACAGAAAGATCCAGGAGATGGTGAGACTAAGCGACACCACATCACCCGTGAACCTGCTCCTGGGTGACACGTACCAGGCCATGTGCAAGTGCATCCACCACAAGGATCTGCACAAAGATCACAAAAACCAGAACTGGCTCATAGCCCACTGAACTCTACCAGTGAGGGCCCAGAGACATAGAAAGGGGCAGCTAGGGAGACCCAGCTGCCCATGACCCAACTGCCACGGGACCACAAACCTAATTGACTGCCTCCTCTGGCTTTGCACCTGTACCAAGGAGGTATGGAGAAGGGTGAAGCAGCTTTGCGAAGCAGTGACTGGAGTCAGCCAGCTAACCAGAGAAGCAGCCCTGTACAGGCACCTTACCAAACACTAGGGGAGCCTGTCACCCCATTTCGACCAGTTTGCGTCCTGTGTCAGGAGCGCCACATAGAAGGCCAGGAACCTCCTGTTGTACAGGCAAATGGACGGAGAGGTAGTGGACTGCGTAAAAATGGCTCTGAGCGAGCTCTGGACCTATTACCAGAAATCGGTAGTGAAGGATGGAGAGAATGCAGCCAAAGTCACCTGGCACAGAGACATGTGGCACAGGATAATCCAAAATCCCATGAGCAAAGAGGGGACCACAGACCATGGATCATGGCCTCACCCCAGTTCTACAAGATCCTAAACCAGTTCTGCAGTTCGTATGGCCTGAGAAGCACAAACACTGTGACCATGAGCAAATCACAAGAAGATCCAGGAGCCAGGAAGGCTGGGGGACATCATGTGACGCTTGCCAGATGTGGAAGCACATCAACAACAAGGACCTACGCAAAGATCACAGGGATCTGAACTGGCTAATAGCTCACCAAGCCCTGACAATGATGGTCAGGAGGTATAGAGAGAGACAGCTGGAGAGACCTAGCTGCCTGTTGCCCAACTGCCATGGAGCCACCAAGCCAACTGACCACTTCCTCTGGCTCTGTACCTGTGCCAAGGAGGTATGGAACAGGGTGAAGTAGCTCTGTGAGGCAGTATCCTGTGTCAGCCAGCTGACCAGAGAAGCAGCACTGTACAGGCACCTCGGCAAGCACCAGGAGAGCCCGTCAGCCATTTCAACCAGTTGGCATCCTGTGTCAGGAGTGCCCTGTGGAAAGCCAGGAAGCTCCTGCTGTAGTCACATGGATGTGAAGGTGGTAGACTGCATGAAAATGGCTCTGACAGAACTCCAGACCTACTACCAGAAATCAATAGCAGAAGATGGAGAGGATATGGCCAAAGCCACCTGGCACAGAGACACTTGGCACAGGATCCTCCAACTCCCCCCTAGCTGGGAGAAGTGTGCTGTGACAGTGAGGAAGAGGAAGAGACAAACAGAACTGAAGATAGTGACAGTGACAGCAGCAGCGAGTCCTCCAGCTGGACCTGGAGCAACAATGACAAGGACAACAGGCAAACTGAGTCTGTGACCCTGCAAGTGGGGTGGGAATGAAGGGAATCGGTTGCCTGGTCCAACATTTCTCTGTGTGTGGTTTGTGGGCATAGATACTGTAACCATTTCAGATGACCAAAGGGCCTTTGTATGGGTTCAGATATTGTAACGGGTTATAGATATAAATCATAGCACAGAGAAAAAACTACCATACCACATATATATATATATATATATATATATATATATATGTGTTTTTTTTCCCCTCTCACCCCACCCCACCAGTGCGCTTTACAAAGATGAATATCATGGTCACTTGCATCTAAGGGTAACCACATTTCTGGCAGGGGTAGTACCCACGGAGGTAAGGTAAACCTCCCATTTGCTGCTCGAGTGGTATGAACTTGGCTTTATGCCCACTTTATGGAAATGAAGGACTCCTCCCTAGCTTTCTCCTGTGGCCTTAGAACTGAGGGCAAGTGAAACTTGGGGGCATCCAAACCCCACATCTCTGGGCTTTGGCCTGCATCTAGGAAGCCTGCCAAAATATTTGGAAACATCTGAAGCCCCAGCCGGGATGGAAGATGTTTGCCACTGGTAGGGCCACTTATGGTTCTTGACTGACTCACCGATTTGGAACTGATTTGGATTGGAACATGAACAATTTTTTTTTTTTGTAATGAAAAGATCCTTCCCCCTAGCTTGTTCCTGCAGCCATAGAGCTGGGGGCAAGTAAAACTTGGAGGTATCTGAACCCTAAGCCTCCAGGTTTGGGCCCGCACGTAGGATGCCTGCCAAATGACTTGGAAACATCTGAAGCCCCACATGGCGTGGAGGATGTGTGCTGATAGTAGAGCCACTTATGCTTCTTGACAGACTCACAGTCAAGTATTTGGAATTGATTTGGCTGATTTGGCTTGGAACACAAATAATTGTCATAAAAAAAATATATTAAAAAAAAAAAAAAAAAGAAAAAGCTAAAGGATCCCCACCAGGGGCCTCCCAATCTTTTTTGCCCAGGGTCACAAACATCTCTGAACAGGGACAATATATCTGCTGAGCATCACCTGTACCTCTGAGATGTCCTACTGTGGGATCCCCTCCTAGCAATAAGGTGGCCTTCCTTTTCCTAGTTTTTGGAAGCTGGCAAGATCGTAGCATATTATAATAAACCTACAATAACAATTAGACTTCCTTAAGCAACACTGTCTTGTAGTCTCCATCCATAGTCCTCAGTCTTTGGTCCTGCAGCCTGATGAGTTGCACAGGGATAGCGCACATGTTTTTGCATGTGGTACACAAATACAATTCACTCCTTGGTCTTGAAGGTAGAAACTATGCATCCACTACACCTGGGAAGTTCCCTAGAACTGTTTTGCATATCACTGTAATATAACAACAAACAACAATGCTATCTTTTGAGAGTAAAGTAGAGCCCATAATCTGGATATGGAATACTATGTAGAGACTATTGAAGAGATTATATGGTTACAACATATTTTACAGTACATTGCTGATTTTGTGCAAGAAAAATCCACTATCTTATTGTAATATTTAGCTGAAATTCCTTGATTTTTCTAATACTGTCTGTCTGTGTGCAAAGTAAGTATACTCCACAGTTGAACTGTGACACTGTTGAAATTTAAGACGGACAATGACAGGCCAATGAAGCTGCAAGCACTTACACAAGAACTTGGTTCAGTCTACAAAGCAAATGGATCACTTTTTCCAAATACCTTTTAGGGAAAACAAATTTATTTTGTATAGCATCTCAGCTTTACATTCTGCGAATAGCATACACAAAATATACAGGCAAGTAAGGAAGTACAGGCAACCCCCACTTAGTGCTCTTAATTGGTTAATTCCTGAAAAATGGAGCATTAAGCGAAACCAAAAGTATTTGATGTCCCAAGATGGCAACCGCAATTGTTTCTAATGGCCCAACATGGCAACTGTAAGCATTATAACGAAACTTGCTGAGCACTAACTGGAATCAGGTATCAATTTCAAATGAGTGTTATAGCGAATAGCGCTAAGTGAAATAGCATTAAGTGGGGGTTGCCTGTAATGCTGAAAATAAAAAAAAAACAAAACTGTTTTACTCACTTGTTTCACATTTTCTGCCAAGAACACTATATATACACTGCAAAATCCCAGTTGTGTTATCACAAGAAAAAAGTCAACAATATGCCTGGAAAGGAAAAAAAAATCCAATAAAATTAAGATGTTGCCAATTAAGCCATTTCCTATGATAAAACTGGTGCACTATTTTATATTAAGGGAATGTCTATACTTTGTCCAAATATACTTGACAGCACTGCCATGAAAACATGCCCCTCGCACTCCATTTTCCCCAAATGCCAAAGAAAAAAAAGGAATATAGCCACTGTCAGAGCAGCACAAAGCACAGAATCATAGATTCACAGAAAACTAGGATTTTCTCATAATTCACCACCTACATCTTCCTGCCCCTTTCCAAAAAGACCTTCACTAGCAAACTCCCCTGTAAGCTGGTCTGTTTGAAACTTTGGTCCCAAAAGTTTCCCTTTTCTTTGCTTCCTTTCACCAAGCATACAGCGAAGGAAGGTGAGGGAGTTTCCAGGCAAATTCGCTAGCAAACGCCCCCTCACTCAGGACTCTAGTTAAGAAAGGGTTTTAAATATTGGTGTAACTGCTGAGATTTACAATCATAGAATCACAGAAAATTAGGGTTGGAAGGGACCTCAGGAGGTCATCTAGTCCAACCCCCCGCTCAAAGCAGGACCAGCCTCAGCTAGACCATCCCAGCCAGGGCTTTGTCGAGCTGGACCTTCAAAATCTCCAAGGATGAAAATTCCACCATATCTCTAGGTAACTTGTTCTACTGCTTCACCACCCTCCTAGTGAGAAAGTTTTTCCCAATATCTAACCTAAACCTCCCTTTCTCCAACTAGAGACCATTGCTCTTTGTTCTGTCATCTGCCACCACTGAGAACAGTCCAGCTCCATCCTCTTTGGAACCCCACTTTAGGTAGTTCAAGGCTGCTATTAAATTCCTGCTCAGTCTTCTCTTCTCCCAACTAAATAAGCCCAGTTCCTTCGGCCTCTCCTCAAAAGTCATTTGTCCTAGGCCCAGAAACATTTTCATTGTCCTCCACTGGATTCTCTCCAACTAGTCCACATCTTTTCTGTAGTGGGGGGCTCAAAACTGGATGCAGTACACCAGATGTGGCCTCACCAGTGCAGAACAGAGAGAAATAATTACTTCCCTCTGTCTGCTAGCACCATTCCTACCAATGCAGCCCAGTATATTGTTAGCCTTCTTGGCAACAAGATTACACTGCTGACTCATATCAAGTTTATTGTCCACAGTAAACCCAAGACCTTTTCCGCAGAGCTGCCGCTTAATCAGTCACTCCCCAAGCTGTAGCAGTGCATGAGACTGTTCTGCCCCAAGTGCAGGACTTTGTACTTGTTCTTGTTGAAACTCATGAGGTTTCTTTTGGTCCAATCTTCAAATTCATCTAGGTCATTCTGGTGACATAGGTCCAATCCCAGCCCTACCTCCAGTGTATCTACTACACCCCCCCGCAACTTAGTGTCGTCTGCAAACTTGCTGAGTATGTACTCCATCCCATCTTCCAGATCATTAATAAAAATACTGAATAAAACCAGACCTGCAGCACTCCACTTGATACCAGATGCCAGCTAGACATTGAGCCATTGATTGCTAACTACTACTAGCCTGACAATCCAGTCAGCTTTCCATCTACCTTACAGTTCATTCATCAAACCCATACTTCCTCAGGTTGCTTGCAAGAATATTGTGGGAGCTGGTATCAAAAGCCTTGCTAAAGTCAAGGTATATTATGTCCACTGCTTTCCCTTCATCCATAGAGCCAGTTATCTCATCACAGAAGTCAAATCAGGTTGGCCAGGCATGACTTGTCCTTGGTGAATCCATACTGACTATTCCTAATCACCTTCTCCTCTAAATGCTTAGAAATGGATTCTTTGAGGACCTACTCCATGATTTTTCCAGGGACTGAGGTGAGGTGACTGGCTCTTCTGGTGAGGCTCCCTTTCTTAAAGATGGGAACTATATTTGCCATTTTTCAATTGTCCAGGACTCCCTCAATCACCATGAGTATTCAAAGATAATGGCCAGTGGCTCTGCAATCACATCATCCAACTCTCTCAGCACCCTCACATACACTTAGCTACTTGCACTGAATACAGGGGTGGGACAAATACGGCCTGCGGGCTGAGTCTGGCCCATGAGGCCATTCTATCCAGCCCATGCGGCCCCTAAAAAACTTAGAAAATTTATATTTATCTGCCCTTCATTCCCATCAAAAATAACAAGACAGGGGCAGCAGGACCTGGGGGAAGCCCTGGCGGGCTCCTGCAACAGCAGGGACTGCCCAGCCCTGCCCCGCAAGCCTTCTGGCCTGGGACCATGTGGCTGCCCTGGCTCTGGAAACTCAGGTAAGGAATGGGCAGGGTGGGGTAGGGAAGGACCCCAGGCAGGGAAAGAGCCAAGGGAAAAGTGCCTCGGGGAAAAGCTGAGTGCAAGGAAAAGCAGCACCCCCCCCACCACCCTGTCGCCGGCGCTCCCTGTGCAGGCACCAGCCCCACATGGGCTGCAAGCAGCTGCAGTGTGGGGTGCCAGCCCCAGGGCGGGGAAGGGGCCGCTTTTCCCATGCCCAGCACCAGCTTACAACCCACCCCTACTACCAGCCTGGGCACCGTGCCAGCTCCAGGCTCACCTATCAGGGCTGCATGCAGTGGCAGCAGCTGCGGCCCTACCCCCACTTGCCGCACTAGGCAGTGTTTGCCACCACCTCATCTGTGCTGCCCAGCACGCAAGCTCCAAGCGGGCAGCAGCAGCAAATACTGCCTGGCACAGGGAACCGCCTTCCTACATGCCGAGCAGCTGCTGCTACCACGCACAGCCTTGACAGGCGAGCCCAGAGCCAGAGCAGGGACCAGGCTGGCAGCAGGGGCAGATTACAAGTTAGTGTTGAGTGCAGGGAAAAGTGGCCCTTCCCCATACCCAGCGCCCCACGCTGCAGCTGCTTGGCACCTGCAGCTGCCTACACCTGCTCAGGACAGCTGCACACTAGGCTGTGAGCAGCTGCAGCAGGGACCACTGGGCACAGGGCAAGGAAAGGGCTGCTTTTCCCCGTGCTCAGCATCAGCTCCTTCCCTACTGGCAAGCAGGGAGTCAGGGCTGCACGCTGCCACCCTGCTTGTACCATGGGACTGGGGGGGCACTGGGAGTGAGCAGGCAGGGAGTCAGTGGGAGTACGGGGCCCGCACCGGTGTGTCCCAGGGCCAGTGCCAGGAGGGTGGCAGGGGTATGGGGATCCCAGCTGGCAGGGGCTCTATGAAGCCGGGCCAGCTCCCCACTCTCCCTACTGGTACAACCCAGCCCAAGCCAGCTTCACAGCCCCCTGCCAGCGCCCTGCTCTGGGCCCCACAGGTGCTGGACCTGTGACACTGGTCTGAAGATGCTGGGACACTATCACCTGTCAAGGGGCGGGGCCCTCAATAGTTTGCCAAAACTGGGTAAGCAGCCCTCTGTCCAAAATAATTGCCTGCTCCTGACTTAATATATGTAGGTTGGCTACTTTTATAAAAAGAAAAGGCTTACCTTATGACTCCATTTTAAAAAGGGAGGTGGCAAAAGTAGCTGCAAACTGACCTGCAAACTACCTGCAAATTGCCCTGTTTGCTGCTGGTTTCCTCGCTTCCTAGAGTTTCCTTCTATACCCTGCTTGGACTGTCTCCACCCCCTTGTTAGGGCTTTTGTCAGACTCGGGCAGTAATCACCCACCAATCACTCAACTTGCAGCACTCCCAGCTGCTCAAAGCACCCAAAACATACAGCCCACCAAACAAATACTCAGCAAGGCAAACACACAGACAACCCTGGCTGGCTTACCTTTCTGGAGGACGATCTGATGCCTGGCTCTTCCTCTTCCCCCTCTTGCTTTTAGTGAACTGTTTGCAAACTTCCATGTTTGCTGCCCCTATTCCCTCACCTGGTGCCACTCTAATAAGCATGACCAAGATTGAGAGCAGCTCTGGGAACACACCAAAAAGGCGGTGTATTATTTTCCCACTATCTAACGCACGCAGATTGGGGCATGTTTTCAGAGCAGTGTTTCCTAGCATGGTCCAACACCCTGTAAACATGCCTAAAGGTGAAAGCAATTATTTTGAATACCAAATGGAACTCAGGAACACTGCAGTTTGGGCTCCTCTTCCAAAAGGATGAGACAAATTATTTCTTTAGCTGACATCAAGTAAATACTGAAGTGATGAGTTTCTTAAAAATGCATAAACTGAGTATTTCATTCTAAAATTCCATATCATGAAAAGCAGTTTTCCTAAAGAATGGTAGGTGGAGTACAAAACTTATCTATATTCAAATGTTCATTTAATATATGCTGCAATGTTTTAGAATAGGACTGGTATTAAGAGTGCTGAAACCAGAAGATGCAATGCCTTAAGCAGTCTAAAGTTAGAGAAGGTTTCAACAGTACAAGATAAGAACACTTTTCTTCAGTTCCTACCAAATGGTAGATTACAATATGATCCTGTTTCAGTCACAAGGGCCAAGTACAGACATTATACTTTTACCAGTATAAGTGATTGGAAACTGGTCTATACCTGTAATAGAACAGATTTTTGTCACACCATGACTGGTTTAAAAATGGGGGGAACCCAGTCTAAGATCTGCACCGCCCTCACCCCCAAAAGGGCGAATGTGTGTTCTGTTTGCTACCAGTCTAAACTGCACTGCTTGCAGAAAACCATATAACTTAGATCAATTCCCCTTCAAGCTTTTTGACTGGCTGTACCTAACCAAGAATCCACACGGTGAATCTCTGAAAGGTTGGGGATTTTCAGGACAGGGTGGGGGGGCGTGCTCCCTTCCTCTGTAGCAAAGGGCATGGCCCTCTTCCTTTTATCTCAAAAGCATTTTTTAACAACTTTGCAACAGCAAGACATTGGCTGCCGTGGTCACTGCTTTACCTGTGGCAGGTTAGAGTGTTACGTTCTGTGGTTTTGTCAGGATTGATTCTGCAGTTTTGCTAACAGGTTAGACAATGGATTTATATAAGATAGTTTGGATATGGATGATCTTGCTTAGGCAGGGGGTTGGACTAGATGATCTCCAGAGGTGCCTTCCAGCCTTCCTTCTCCCATTCTTCCCCTCTAATTGTCGTCAAGTTATTTTGCAAGGCCTGTATTATAGGCTGCTTTGGCAGCCTGAAGAAGTGTTTTAATGGAAGTCAATTTAAAGAATTGGGTGTGCAATAGGGCTCTATTTTGCAGAAGAAAATGTTGTGCTGTACAGCTTCTCTAGAATTTAGAATGGTAATGTGTACATTACAATGTACAAAGAGTTACAGGGCTTTCATTCTATTACCATAAACCAAGTTTCTCCAAACTGAATTACACTGAATTCCTATAAATCACCAGAGAGCTGAAAAGATGAATTTGCTTTATTTGGATAATAATAGCCAAGATACACTGTACAACATATTGTATCCTGGAAAAAATGGGCAAATCATATCCAGTGTTAAAAAAGAAGAAAAAGTCTTATAAATCCTTATTAAAATTAGAGTTTATTTTGAAACTATCTCCAAGATTTTGGATATTATTATTGTGAAGTGATCACAACCATTCAATAGGGTTTACACAGACATAAAACAAACTATTAAATATTTTTTCTCTTTGAGAAAGTTAAGAGACAGACAAGCTGTTAACACTTTCATTTTATTATTGTTCTTTCAGTGTTCTTAGCCGTTTCATTTCATTATTGTGAAAAAAAATAAAGATTACTCTGCAACGTGCATTTTATATTCAAATAAGAAAATGAATTCGCTGTGAGACTTCCACTTTTCAATCCTCCCACATTATTATGACTGTAAGGGCTTTAGGCCAGGGACCATATTTTGTCCTGCAAGTTAGTGAAGTCCTGGTCAAGAACTAGGCACTACAGTACTAGAGAGCAACAGCACAGTGTCAAAACATTTCTAACACAAAGATCACATGTCCTAACTCAGGCATTAGGTAGAAAGGCAACCCCATAACTTTTCCAAGTTTACTTTTAATGTCATTTAACTTCAATACTTTCAATGTTATTTATTACTTTAAATGCTACAACAAGCTTACCTTCCCCAAGAAGCTCGTTTCTGAAGGATGTTCAGGGGTCCTATTTCCATGGCAAAGCTAACTGTGTCACTATACCCTAGTGAGGTCTTTTTCAACCTGAAATGACAGAATGGAGAGGCGTTGTAATAATACATCAAGGCTAATCTCTTATGCCATACCTTGACAAGATCACAATGAAAATGTCTGTATCATTCAGTAGGCAGGGGTGGTAAGGCACGTTCATCTGAAATCAGTCAAAGATAGAGAAAGATGCCAGTTGTGTCCCCTCGTCAACACAGACCCCCTTCATCACTGGACCAAGCAACAAAAATTTAACATCTGTCATTCATTCATCTCCTCACCCACTGACATCATATATACCACCCTGATTAAAGTGCCCCTCTGCTGTCCAGACAGGACAATCCCTACACAGAAGAATGAACGGACACCGACTCAGCTTCAATTCCAGAAACACAGAAAAGCCCACAGCAAACGCTCGACCTTTCCTGGACATTCCATCACTGACCTCAGAGTAGCTGTTCTTAAACAAAATAAAAAAAACACTCTTAAAGTCAACTTGAGTGTGCAATTGCCTGTGGCTCTCTGAACCAGCTGGTCTTGAGGGTACCTACACATACATCAGATGCCTGCTCTGATGCATGCTAATTCACTCATTCAACTAGCTTTAGTTAAAGCCCCTCTGCAGCCATTTTGAAGCGCAGAGATACTGAATACACATGATGCCAAAGTTTCTGGAGCATGCTAATTAGCACACTCCAGCAAACTCAATTAATCTAGTCTGCTCCAATGCATGCTAATTAGCATGCATTGGAATAGGGATCTGGCAGGTGTGAAGGTGCCTTAACGCAATGATTCTCAGCCCGGGTGCCACCAAAGCCTGTGAAGAGTGCTGCAAAGGGTGAGAAGATAAGCAGAGAAGTGCAGCCTCAGGTTTGTCCCTACCTGGGTGATGCCCCACTCCCACTGCCCAGCCCCTCTGAAAGGATGCAAGTACTACGGTACATAAATGAATTTTTAAAATCAGGATGCCACAATTCACAATAGTTATGGATGGGTTCATTAAGTTCAATGAAAGGTGCCCCAAATTCAAAAAAGGTTGAGGACCAATAGTCTAAGGGCTTTAACAGAAATTATTTTTGTTACCATTTATATGCAAGCTTAATAGGACAAAATGCAAACAGCCATACATTCACACTGTTTTCCCATTTAAAGAAAATGGCTGAATAGACTCAAAAGTAATCCAGGACAAAAAAGTTGCTGCTTGAAACAGCACTACAGATTTAACAGGTGTGTCACTCTGAGACACTGCTGGTTTCCTCGTAGTCCTCTGTTGTGGCAGAGGCCCCAGAAAAGAAGGGAGAGTGGCTGGCTCCCTAATAGCCGGTCAGGGTGTTCAGCCTACTTTTCCCTTCTCAGTCCTCCTGATCAGATGATCAGGGGCCCTCTGCCACAGCCAGGCAACTGCCCCTTGCTCAGTGTCCAGCCTGGGAGAAGGGCCCCCCAGCAGTATGGCCATAGAGGCTCTTGGCCATGGCAACCATAGTATCATAGTATATTGTGGTGCATAGGGTTGGAAGGGACTTAAACAGATCATCAGGTCTGACCCCTGCCCCGGGCAGGAACAGGTGCCAGGGTCATATCACCCCAGCCAAATATCTGTCCAGCCTCCTCTTGAAGACACCCAAGGTAGGAGAGTACTACCTCACTTGGGAGCCCATTCCAGAGCCTGGCAGCCCTAACTGTAAAGTAATGCCTCCTGATGTCCAGGCTGAACCTTCCCTCTATCAATTTGTGGACGTTATTCCTTGTAGCCACAGGTGGTGGCCAGGGGAACAGTCTCCCCCAATTTTCTCTAGTGCCCCCTGTTGAGTTTGTAAACAGCCACCAGATCCCCTCTCAGCCATCGCTTGTGAAGGCTAAACAGGTTCAGACCCGTTAGCCTCTCTTCGTAGGGCCTGCCCCGCTGCCCCTTGACCATGCAAGTAGCCCTCCTCTGGACCCCCTCAGTGCTAGCCACTTCCCCCTTGAAGTGCGGCACCCAGACCTAGATGCAGTACCCCAACTGCAGCCTGACCAGTGTTGCATAGAGGAGGAGAATTACCTCCCTGGACCTGCCTGGGATGCATCTGTGGATGCACAACAAGGTGCAGTTAGCTTTACTGACTGCTTCCTCGCATTGGCAGCTCATGCTTATCCTGGAGTCAACAATGACTCCAAGATACCCTTGTCGACACAGTGGCAGAAAGGGGTTTCCCAGCCTATAGGTGTGCTGCTGGTTCCTTCTCCTTAGATGCAGAACCTTGCAATTGTCTACATTGAATCCCATCCTAATTCCCATCCGCCCACCTCTGTACCCTGCCTAGATCTAGCTGGATTCTGTCCCTCCCCTCCAGCATGCCCACATTGCCCCACAACTTGGTGTCATCAGCGAATCTGGACAGTGTGCTTTCTACACCCACATCCAGATTGCTGATGAAGATGTTGAACAGTACAGGCCCCAGGACTGAGCCCTGGGGGACTCCACTGCCCACATTCCTCCAGGTCAAAAAATGACCCATCCACCACCACTCTCTGGGTGTGACCATCTAGCCAATTTACCACACATCTGACTGTGTAGGCATCAATGCTGCAGTCACCAAGGTTTTTTTTAAGAGAATGTGGTTGGAAACCGTGTCAAAGGCCTTCTTAAGGTCCAGGAAAACAACATTCACCCCAACACCCTGGAAACAGCCCTGCTTTCTGTGCCATGGGCAATAGTTACTAGAGCTGCCCCCTACCCCACAAAGCCCCAAGGAATAGTTCCGATTCCTGTGGGGCAGAAGGTGGCTATCAGAGCTGTCAACCACCCTGAAAGAGCTTCAGGGAAAGCTTCTCTTCCCATGAGCACTCTGAGAGCTCTTCCCTTGCTAGAGTCCCTGTGGGAACAGCTATCTTACCCCCCAGGGTGTGGGATGGTAGGCAGGCTTCTCTCTCCTGCAGGCTGAGCTTTTGAGCCCTGTTTTGTGCCCTGCTACCCAGACAGGTCCTGGGCCACCAACTTTGGGTGCAAGGAAGGCCCCATCCCCCCACAAATGAGCAGGGACTGTCAGCAACTGCTGCTGCCCCAGTCCCAGTTCCAAAGCACTAGCGAGAGCAGTAAGCACAGCTCTGGTTCTCCTGCAGGGGGGGCAGGGGTAGGGAGTCTCTCCCTTGCAGCTGCCTCCAATCCATACCCTGAGAAACTGGGGACTCTCCATCATTAAAAGTTTTCAAAAAGAGGTTGGAAAGCCATTGATCTGGGATGATCTGGACACAGGTATGCCTATGTTCTACTATGGGTATTTCCCATGCTTCTGAGCTTTGTTAGTTGTCACACAGAAAAGGGAACAGATCTTGCACGCCTCCCTTCCTTTCCACCACTGCTACATGTTTTACAGGGTTTTTTTAAGCCTCTCTCAGAGGCACTGGGTGTTGGCTGCAGCCAAGCCTAGAGATTTTGACTCAGGTGTTTCAATGCTCCTGCTGGGAATTAAGGTTGGATGTTCCTGGCTAGAGGGTCTTGCCTCTCCACTCAGGGTCAGATTGACCACCATATTTGAGACCAGGAAAGAATTTTACCCTATGGTTGATTGGTATGTACCATGGGGAGTTTTTGCCTTCCTCTGTAGTGGAGGACATGGCCCTCCTCCTCAGATCTCTTGAGCTTATATTAAAAAGCACCCTGCCACCATTTTTCAGTGTGGGGGATGGCGATACATATCACTCCAGGTGCTTTAATCACAGTGGTTCTTGGAGCTGCTCTACTTAAAGTACTCCCCGGCTCCACACTCCTGGAGCATGTGTATAAATGCCCTAGGATTCCAACCCTTTCTATCTTGTGCAATCTCCTTCCATGTTGTCGCTTCTTTGCATATTCCTTCTAGATCAGGTTTTACATTATCTTCCCATCATTGTCTTGGTTGACAAACTTCATAGTATTATAGAAACAACATCTGCTAGAATTCTAAGTATACATTAAAATAAAGATGAGATGCAACTCACCCCATAGGAAAGTCTGATATTTGCCTCCTCCACAGTATCATTTAAATGTATTTTTTCCAGCTTTTAAATGGTTAAAAATTGATTTTTTCTCAATTCAAAAAGACTGATGCACCATATTAACATAAAAGAAATTTAGCAGAAATTCACATGCAAATTAACATGGTCATTTAAAAAATAAATACCTTTCTCAATTATTAAACCACATGGGGGGCAGGGGAGAAATATTTTGCACCTGATGTGCAATTTTCTATTTTAATCAATTCCCATACTATTTAATGTGACAGACTGCTGGATCATGTTTTCTTCTAACCAGTGCACCTGCCTGTCATTAGAGTATAAACCCTTCCTCACTTACCATTCCTATCAGAAGCAAACAGAATAAAGATGGTGGACAAAGAACACTGGAACAACACAGTTGTATGTTAACCCAAATCATATCCCTGGTTTACTTAAAAGTCTTTTCCTGTATGCACTAGAAAAACTGATTTGATGGAAGGTCTTGCACCATTATACTTTTTCCTCTCTACTGTTTTACACAAGGAGTATTTAAGGCAAACCTTCTTGCAGAATGGAAATGGTCCCTGACAAGAATGAAATCCTGCAACACCTTCAGCTCTTCACATTGCCAAACCGTGTGCCCTTTTTCAAAATGCTTCAAGAAAGGAACAAAAAGTGGGTCAGCTAATCTCATATACATATTGAAAAAGCTATTTCTTATAGACCTTTCTCAAAGCATATGTCTCATCTTCTCATTGTTAATTTTTTATTTATTCTTTTCTACTTTCATCTTTTGCCCAATTTTATAAATCTTGCTTTCATACGCTTCTCTCTTCTCCACACTCCTCTTCCTCTGTTTTGCACATATTGTCTTGCCCTTTGGGTTCAAAACAAGGCTGAACAATTGAAACAGAAGCAAGTAACACTTAACTGTAAATAAGCCCAGTTTGGTACACAAGCATTAAGCAAAGCATTCGTAAGTATTTAAAAGCAAATATTGTTCAAAGCACTGTAGAACAGAGGATGACAAACAGCTAAGCATCCCTGTGTGAGACCTAGAAGCTGATGTTAGCTGTTGAACATAGACCTTTGTGGCCCTTCTTTTGGTCTCAGAATCAGGACTGAAAATATTGCAACATTAAGACACTTTGCAGGCTAAAGATTAAAAATAAAAAGAGCAAATTACAATTCTATAGCAGAACAAAGAGCTCCAGAATTACCTCTGACACAGACAGTGGCTGCAACGTACCAAGATGTGCATACAATGAACAGATACAACTCCTATAAATACAAGGCTGATGGGTCCAATCTGTATGGAGAGAGAAGGCAGGTCACAGGTTGTAAATATATGAAGAGTATACTTCAAGAGAACTAGTTGTCACAGACAAGTCTCTCTATCAGCAATTTCACATTTTATTAAATAAGAGCTAGTTATAAGCAGGTTCAAAATAAACATGATGAACAGAGAAGCAGTTTAAACACTAAAAGTCCCTATTCTTCCTGAAGAACTGAGTGTCAATTTTAAAGGTAACAACTGGGCAGACTTTATGGAAATGGGAGAGTCATCCCCAGCTTGTTCCTGAGCCCATATGACTGAAGGCAAGCAAAACTCGAGGGACTCCAAACCTCAAGCCTCTCGGCATGGGCCTGTACATAGGACACCTGCCAGAGGATTTGGAAGTATCTGAAGCCCCAGGCTGAAAAGCCTGGGTTGGAGGATACCTGCTGGTAGTAGGGCCACATGAAGTTTTTGACTGATTCAAAGGATTTGGAACTGATCTGGCTAATTTGACAGAGGCATGAAAAATTTTCCTTATTTTAAAAAAAAAAAAAAAAAGTTGTATTAAAATGGGACCAAGTGAAATATATTGGTGCTACAAAAAGACACAAGAGGACAATAGGAAAGAAACAGCAGCCCTTATATGGTGGAGAGAGGACTGGCATAGACTTTTCAGAGGTAAACTTTCTGAAAAGACAGTGGGTGAAAGCACTGGAATAGTGATGGCTGCACAGGTGTGAACCGTGTAACAGAACTAAAATAGTTCAACTGTCAAAGTATGTTTTGGTTTGCCAAGTGAACCACAGTGATCACTTGACAGGTTGTAAGAGGTGTGAGTGTATGGAAAAAACTCCCCCTCAAAAACAGAAACCTAGATATCAAAAGAAAAAAAAAGAAAAGAAAAGAAAACCTAGGCATCCAGAGCCCCCTAATTAGCAGAGGTCCCTGGGTCCACGCTCTGCTGGCCCATGCATTAATCCACCTATATAGAATGGAGCCTTTTGAGCTCACTCAGAATAAAAGTATAGGGCAAGCGTAACTATGCAAGATCTAATGGAAACCACCTCTGCATAAATAGCAAAAACTGCACTTACAAAGCTAAATAAGCTCCACTTAGATGTATAAAATGTTAACAGGGTGTAAAGCCCACGGTCTGGCAAGGGACCCCAGCCCATAAAGGAGGAGGACAAAATTCACCCAAATAACCACTCCCATGATTCAGAAACAATTTCTGAATCAAAAGTTCTCACACACACACACACACACACACACATACACATACACACACACGTGTCTGTAACAGAGAAATTAAAACTTTATACTGAACCAGTGACAAAAAGAAAAGAAACCAAGAATTCCAATTCTCAATCTTTCATCCTAACAACCAAACTCTAGAAAAGAAAAATAAGATGTCACCCTGTTTAAGTCTTTATTGACAAGATAAGTAAGTGCTAGCCTGAATTTCTGCACCATCAAAACTTTTACAAGCATCTCTTTTCTCACATAAAAAAAAAAAAAAAGATTCTTACCACAACGCCTGCATTTTTTATTGCAAGTGGAAGTCCTAGAAGGCCAGTTCCAATGTTTCCTTTGAGGAGATGTGTAAGTGTTTGTACAAATCTGAAATAAAAAAAGAGAAAGAATCACACTGGAGATACTAAACAACATCAGACTGTTGAAAAAATTTAGCTTAACAGAATGTGAAGACAACTTCATGCTTACCAATTTCAAGATAAGTCTTGTAAAAATAAAGGTCCGACAGAGGAACCGCAAAGTTTTGAAACTATGCTGTTTTTTGCCTATTCTGTTTTAGAACCAATACCTCCCAAAGTAGTTGTAGAGCAAGCATAAATATAAAAAGAGATACTTGAGAAAAAAATTAAGAATTTTTTTCAGCATTCACATTAATTGAATATTATTTCTCGGGTCTACTGGGTTGTCCAGTATAACTGACACTGTCTTCCAAGAACTTTGATTTGTTTTTAAAAAATAAATAAATAAAACAAAAACAAAAGAGTTACCATATTTCACAGCGTAAAAGTCAAGGTTTGGAGCCAAAATATTTACTAGGGATGCACCGATAGAGATTTTGAGGGCTGATACTGATAGTCAATATTTAAGGAGGTGTATCAGCCAATACCGATCCAATTTCCAATACAGCTGCCTTCATCTGATAAGTCTGTTATGGTATAAGGGGGGAGGGGGGAAAGGGGCATGGGAGGCAGATCCATGTCCCCTGTGATGAGGGAGGGAGGGGGCAGGGGCAGACACTACCCAGGCTGGGTGGAGGTGTGGGACAGAGACACAGCTTGTGGGGAGAGGGTGGTTCCTGCCACTGCTTGCACACTGGGAGGGTAGGGGTGGAAAGCGTGCCCCTCAGATCTGCATGGGGTGGGTGGGCTGGACCCGGAGCTGCGTGGCTCTTCTCGGCAGGGACTAGGATCAGAGTAGGCACCAGCATCACTGGAAGGAGCAGCAGCCACCCCAAATTTCACCACAGGTCCGCTTTCAGTGCCGCCGCTGCCACTAGCTGCCTGACACAGATGCTGAGCCTGGCCCTGTCCCCTATGAGTGGTGCCAGGCTTGGTGCTCGGCTAGCGCAGCCTCATCTCTGGTGAACAGCACTGTGATGCTGCCTGGGCTGTACCAACCAAGTGCTAAGCATTCACAGGAGATGGGGCTGCATTAGCCAAGCACCAAGCCCAACCCTGTCCCCTGAGAATGGCACTGCACTACATGTTCATTCCCTGGGTGCCCAGCCTACAGTGAGGGCACACAGGGTCCAGTATCAATCTACCACATATTTCTGATCCAAAAAGTTAGGTAGACATATACACCAGATATATGAAACTCCTAACTTTTTGGATCAGAAAAATGGGGTTGACTTATACACCATGTCAACCAGTACACTGTGAAATATGGTGCTTGTTTTCTGAACAACTCAAAACAGTTTTTGCATAGTGAAATAATTTCAAATATCTATTTCATCACTATTGCACTGTCACATTCTGAAAAAAAGGAGGACCTACTGAAATCAGGCCTGCATCAGGGGCTGGTATCCAAAAAAACCCTGTAATGAGAAGCACTGTATAATATATGCACAATTGTTTTTTGTGCTCTCCAGTATGCACTATAAACACTATTATATATAGTATCTAGAACAGTATAGTGTGCATATGTGTGTGTAATGGTGTAGCATGTATATATTTATAATAGTATTATATGCACACATATACACACACTATATATATTTAACATACATAATAATTATGTAGTATATGTAAATATATGTGGTGTGTGTATACATATATAAACAAACATTACAATGTAGTATAATATATATATTATAAATTATTACATACAAAATTACAGTTCACAGGAAAAAACATTAAAAGTAAGGAAAATATTTCCAATAAACAGCTTAGAGGTATTGTGTTTTAAGAAGATGACATTTAGAACAGTACATACGTAATGCCCTCTTGATTATCAAGTTGGTAATGCTTCTCAACTGGCAACAATTCATTTTCATGCTCTTCATCAGAGATGCTGTCTGAATTCTGTTCTTCAATTAAAGGCTTCATTACTTCCATGTCTGTGTAGCACATTAATAAAACAGAGTATGGTTTTATAAACAAATTTAGGAATATTATGTAAATCTACATGTTTTAAAAGCAAAACTGGGTTTGAACTATTTAAAATGTCATTAATTTTACCTGCAAAGTCACTAAGAGCAATTTGCTATAGTATACACATATACACTTAAAAATATTAAAAAGTATATAGTATACACCATATACTTAAAACAAACAATGTTCATCCTCCTCACATTCAGCTTGTTTTGTGATCAGAGGTACAGAACTGGTTTTGTTAATTAGCTATAAAAAAAATTAAACAAATCAACACCATTTTCATCATGGTTTACATCTTAACAATGCAGAAGTCTTCAAAACCATTTATTTTAAACGCTAATACAGCATATTGGAACATGTTCTGACATACTATAGTTACACAATGGTTTGCTCATCTACATCAGATTCACCCTAGCGACATCATAAGTAATTGGGTAATAAGAGTATTTTAGAGCTCTTAAGTGTGGCCTTCTGCAGCCCCCACAGCCACACCCATGTTTTTCAAAATGGAAAGGTGGGACACATGCCCACCTATTCCCACCTCCCTTCTCCCCAGTGGCACAGCCTGAGCAGAGACAAGCGGAGCCCATGGAAGGCGAGGGAAAATGCAGGCTGCCTGCTGTGGGCTCAGGACTACCCGCCCTGCTGCCCTCTCCCTAGGACCCCACACCAGCCACACCACCATGGCAAGGCCCACCCTGCCCACCCGACAGTGTGCCACCACTGCCTCCGTTACTGCCACTCCCACAAGCAGCCCCTTGCAAACTGAAACTCTGCCAGTCTGCAAGAGAGAACTTGCCGTTTCCTGCATTTTTTCACAGTAAACAGAAAACCTGGATCCCTGCGCAATACTGGAGTCTAGAACAAATGCCATCCCAGAGTCATTCAGCCTGGGACTAGGAATTAATAGTCCCATTTTAGGACTGTTCTGAAGGCTGAGGCCAAGCAGGTCGGAGCCAGAGCTGGAGCCCCAAGGGGACAACAGGGACAGGCTGAAGCTGAGAGGGCTGGAGTATGTACCCAGAGGGGGCAACAGGGGCAGGATGAGGCTGAGGGAGCTGAAGCCTGATCCCAGTGGGGGAAACAAAAGCTCATGGACCCCCTGGGTACTCCTGTGACCTCCTTTCCTTCCCTATCAGCCACGTCCACTCTTCCAATCTAAAACTAGAACAAAACACACAAGCAACAACTTTAACTCAAAGTCCCCCCTCTGGACCATTATACCACTATTGGACAATCTTCCCACTCTCCAGCTCTCCCAGCCCTGGGAGTACCGGCCATGGCCTACAGCTCCCCCTCTCCACCAATCTGAGCAGGCAAGAGCTCTTCTTCCTGCAAGGCTCAGAAACCCAGGCTTATATCCCCTGGGCTTCTCCCGCTCCCAACAAGCTGCAGGTGTGCCCTCTCATCTTAATGGGAAGCTTACTGCACCTAGGTTGCAGTTGCTCCCTTCCCTCCTGGAGCTAACTCCTGTTCAACTGCCTGGGGCTCTTTCTGCTGCAGTCTCTTTCTCAAAGTAACAGGAGCCCCAGGCTCCCTGTTATTCCTCTCTAGTAGGCAGCTTCACCTGAGATTCATCATATCAGCTCACAGGAGGGACCTCCTGAGACTGGTGTTCAAATACCTCCAGCATCTTCTTCAAGGGGCCCTACACCCAGCCTAGACAAAGCCTGTCTGAGCTGTTTTAACTAGCTCAATTAAAGTGTCTTCCTGCCTTGTGAAGGCCTCCCCTTCCCTGTTAGAAATGCCAGAGCAAATACCTCTGACAAGCAAAAACTCATTTCAATCCTGTGTGCCTGCCACGTTGTGATAAAGGGATCCCCTATGAATAAGACAGAAGATCATGGAAATACTCTTTAATCCCTAGTATTAGAAAAAAGTCTTAAATCTCTTTTTGCAACCAGGAACATTTTAATTTGCACTAAATATAGCTGCACTTTCTATCCTTGCCCATAAATTGTATGATATGCCAATTAAGCCAAATCTTCTTAGTAATATTCTCTCACCTACGTGTTGCTGCTGCTTGGCCTCTACAGACATTTCCTAACATTTTTCACAGAACTGTCATAAGCATTTCTACCCTTAACCTTCCAACTGTCAGCTCAGCCTCTTGGGACCAATTGTAAAATTCCTGGTCTTGTCATCTTGGACAATCTTCTACTGACACTAGTACATATCAGAGAGTATAGTCTCTGGGGAAGAAGTGGAAAAAAGAACTTTTCTTTAAACCACGCCCAGTGCTAAAAGTTTGTGTAGTACCTGAACTACAGTGCAAGGTTTAATATTTTAACTTGTTTAGCATTGGGTCATCAGCAACAGAGTTGAAAGGCTCAAGCTATAAAAACATAGACATTTTACCTGTGACTGAACTTGCCTGTCCTTCAGCTTGACTACTCCCCACCCCACAATCTTTAACCATTTAGTTTGGATACACTTGGTTTGACATCCTCAGAAGAACCTTCTGTTAGTTTTGAATTAAATGGAATAACTATGACGAGTTATTTGTCCCTTTAAAATATAGCCCTTCCTACTGCCTAACCTCCCCATGAAACCACCTGGTCACCTAAGAGGGTTTTTTCAATACTATCACCTCTCATGCAAAGAAGGGATGGGAAGAAGAGAATTAAAAATTATATTTTTGCTACACTGAACTTGAGCTGAAGGCAAGACATTCAAGGTATCAGAGACATACATGAAGATTTAGTTTGGACAGTAGGACGCAGCTCTGGAGCAGATCTATGCAGCTACCTTTGCACACAGCAGGTAGCTAAATTTGTATTTGCACATGAGATTATTCAGGGAAAATAGTGATCAAAGATAGAGCTCAGTAGGTTCACCAAATGAAGCTGAAGGATACTCTGAAGGAAAATCAGGAAATGAGGGAATACAAGATTTTGAGACCGACAAGTCACATCTACACACGAATTTACATGTGCCTAAACTTAATGCGCCTTTGCAGCCTGCCCTGGGCAGCACCCTGAACAGCTCCTGGGAGCCCACAACAGTGTAGCTGGGTGGTGCAGCCCAGCACCAGCCAAGGGGATGACAGCTTCCAGTCCCCCTGGATGCAATTGGCCTGGCCCTCCCTGCCCCCCGCAACCTCAGCACTGGTCGAGAATGGGTTGGAGCCTGTGGCAGAAAAGCCACCATGGGTGCCCCTCTCCAGAAACCTCTCCCTGTGCCAGCCTGAGGGGCTGCTGGTGAATCCCTCAGGGCAGGGATTTCAA
>JAGPOW010002611.1:11790-45771 GCA_030014935.1 Caiman crocodilus | reverse complement strand
GGCACCCCAAGGGAGGCACTCGGAGCCTGGAAGGTGGTCGGGCGCAGGGAGGTGGGCGGCTCAAAACGGGAGCGCCCCCTACTGGCCCGCCACACGGCCAACCCTGCATAGCCCTGTACTGCCTCCTGACCATGCAGCTCCTGGCACTGTAGCCACTGCCAGCCCCAGCAAGCTGCTGCATCAAAGGTTTCTTTCCTCTTAAGGACCAGGGGGCAGGAAATCTTCCTCAAGCCGAGAGCCTCAGAGAACCACAGTTAAGGCTGCACAGGAGGCTCTTAGTGAGGGAGGCAGGCTGCTGCCACATCACAGAGCTTACCCATGTCTGTACCAGTCACAAGCATCCTTGCTTCCTGCATAGCTCCTAGCCACAACCACCATTGCAGCTTCCTCTCAACCTTGAGACAAATAGCAGTATATTGCAGAAGCTCTCTGGGCATACAGGTCCCTTCCCTCTGTTCTCTTCAGGTGTCCCAGTGCAGCATGCCCAACCCATGGCCTATAGCCCCATCTGGCCAATGGAGCCATGTTACAAGCCAGAAGCCCAGATATTTGGCAGTCGGGAAGCAGCAGCCATTGACATAGACACCACTCCCTTGCTGCCAAAAGCAGAATGTGCTCAGTAAAGAAAACCACTGATGACATTGTTGAAACACAACCGACAAGGAACGTGAATATAAAACACATCACCGACACCAAGTAAACATACTGAGAGGACTCTACCCCTTCTTTTTTTTTGTTATTCTTTTTTCTAAACTTTATCAAGGCCAAATCTGTTCCAAATTCTATTAGGTAACACCGAGCAGTCATGCTCTAAAATCTCACTGAGAAGAGCTCAATTGTCAAGACTGTGGCCCTACCACCAGGCAAACATCTTCCCTCCTGCACCAGATCTGGGGCTTTAGAGACACCTTGTCGTGACTTCTTGTTAAGAATCCTGGGAGCTTCTAAAAATACATATGCAGATGAGACACAGGACAACTTGGTCTGGCTCCATCTCATGAAGGGCGGGGCCACACTCATCATATGCAACTGGCTAAGAGAGGGCAAGAGATGGATTCTGGGTGAACTGTTTGGGGCTCTGTTTGCTGATGTTTGCCAGTCACTTAAGGCTGGGGAAGAAACAAGAATCAGTGCAATAGAAAGAAAGGTGCAGCTCAGCTGTTGGAGAGAAGAGGAAGTAAAAAATGTATATTCACCTTGCCTGCAAAGAGAGTCAGCACTGAGGGGGAATGAGAACAACAAAGAATAAGTACAGGAGAACTATTATGTGTCTTGTGAATGTGCAGATGCATGGTAGGTCTCCTGTGATTATTGTTTAGTAGGTTATAACCCCTGCTGAGGGAAGAGGAGAGTGATAACTGCAGAAAAGGGGAACAAACAAATGAAATGGAAGACAGTAGCAACAATAGCAGTACTGGGTCCTGTAGTAGAAGCTGGAGTGATAATGGTGAGAAGGGACCATGAACTGAGTACCTAACCCTGGAAGTAGGGTATGGATAGATGAGAAGGGAGGGCTGGTCAGAAAGACCAGATAAGATTGAGTGTATATTTTGTGTTTTGCACACGGTTTGTGGACATTGTAGCAGTACAGGTGGCCAGTAGGCCTTTGTACAGGTGCTCAAGTGCATGGGAGCACAGGTAGGGTTCTTCTGTAATGAGATCAGTTTAGGTATATATAACCATATATAGAGAGAGAAACATATTTTTACAAAAAAAACACTCCTGTGATTATTGTCCATTGTGTTCAGTCTTCCATAATGCTAGTTCTTTTTAAAATCTGCAAAGTAGGTTTTGCTCTTTTTTCCCTACCAACAGGTAGAAGGCAGAAAATGCTCCTTCCTCCTCTGTCTCTTTGTCAGACCACTGCTTCCAAACTATTCAGTGCTAGCGTGGAAGAATAGCTAGAGAGAGGCAGGGGACTGTAGAAGATAAGTGCAAGCTTCTTGGAAAACAAGAAGACCCAAGGCAGTTACAAGGAGCATTATGTGGGCTGGAGAACCCTCAGAGACTTGTACCCACACCTATATATGCACACCACAGCACCCTGGACAGTCCCTCGAGGCCTGCGACAGCCCATGTTCCTGCCTCTCCAGCACCATTTGAGAATGAACCAGAGCCAAGCTCACAGGGCACTGCACTGCTGCCAGAAGCCACCAAGAAGCAACAGGTGCTTTTCTCCAAGGCACAGAAGCTGGAGCTAGAGCAGTGGTTCTGGCAGCAGTAGTATTTGTCACTGTGCTGACAAGTCTGTCCCCCTTGAGGGGAGCAAAGGGTGGTAGGAGCAGGGTGGAAGGAAGCGAAGTCAGCCAGCAGAGCTGGGGCAGGCAAGCTGAAGCACTCGTGGGGACATGGCTTCAGAGAAATTATTCATCTTCCAATTTGCCCTTGGGTTTTCTCAGCATGGCTTTCCCATTGTCAGCTCCATCACTGCAGTCATTGTGAAGGTATTCTGTCAGAGCTGTCAGTGTCCCAAGTCAGTCGGCACACTGACAAGTACTGCTGCTGCCAGACCCGCTGCTCCAGCTTCAGTGTCGGCGCCTTGGAAAATAGCACACCCTGCTTCTTTTTCCTGGTGGCACCCAGAGGCAGTGAGGGGCCCCACAGGCTTAGCTCTGGCTTGCTCAATTGACATACACAGCATTAAGGTGTCTTAAGACATCTACACATCCCTTAAGGTGCCTCAACTTTTCACACCTAAATTTGATTTAGCCCCCCTGGGCTAATTAAAATCATCATGTAATTAAAGTGGAAGATGTCATCAAATGTGTAAACAATAATGCCATTAAAGCGATGCAAAAGGGCAATTAAGCCACTTTAAACACCAGTTTTGTCACATGTACAAGCATCCATCTAGTCCAACTCCCTGCCTGAAGCAGGATCAGCCCTATCCAAAGCATCCCAAGCAAATCCTTAACTAACCTATTAATAAAATTACATGGGCCAACATGTGACACAGCCACAAAGCAATCTAATCTGCCACAGGTAAAGCAAGTGGGCAACAGTGGTCAATGTCCTGCTGCTGCATGTGTTGTTAAAATACATTCAAGAGATCCAAGGAAGAAAAGTGTATGGCTGAGAAGGTTGAAGGAATCTGACAGTTCATTAAGTATGATGGCTGAGTACTAGTTCTAAGGATTTGGCTAAGAAAAAGTCATAAGAGATTTTGGCAAGAGGTATTTCAGAGGAGTACGAAGAGACTTAATATGACAAAAGCAATGATTTCAAAATAACCTACACAAATAATCCCAAATTATAGTGTCCACAAAAGAAAAAAACCAGCAGGAAGCCAAGCAATTTAAAGCCACTATTACAGCTTCTAGCATTGCAAAGTACATTCAAAGTGAGAAGACCCCCGTGATGTTCCCATTAAGAACAAATTCAGAATACTTGTATCCTCCTTGTCATTTACATGAGTCTTTTTCCCTTGCAACCAACAGCACTGCATACGAACACATAATTCCTGATGCCACTGGGTAGTTATGCAAATGCAAGGAAAAGATAAAGGAAGGGAATCAAGTATGTTGACTCAAAAAAGTAAGTCCACGGCCTGCACTGCTGCTCTGCATGCACACTTTGGATTGAGACAGACTGTGTGTACATACTGTCCTCAGGCAAAGACCATTTGTAAAAGACAGCAGAAGCATGTAGTTTTTCAGAGGGAGGAAAGGGGCATTTCTGATGGAGGAAGTGTGAAATAATGCTGCTGCTTTGTGGCCAACAGAAACATCACATTCCCCTAAAGAATAAAATCTTGGACTAAAACAACAGGTTGAATGATGAGCTACACTCCCCCCGCCCCCATTCCATAAGTTTTAGATCAAAGCTATACAAATTTGAATAATTTTGATGGAAGTACAATCAAAAATGTATATTCCCTCTGGTTATCAATGCTCCATAATCCACATTCAGAGAAACTGCAACTGCTCCTTTGCCCCTGTAGCAGGTCAATGACATTTTCTTAGCAAAAAAAAGGTTAAAAAAAAGTTTTGCTGTGGCTCAGGACACCATGTGTGATCTATTTAATCATCCAAATTAAACATACATTAGTAACAGTTCCACTTCTACAGCTCTGCAGTCACCACCAAACAGCTCAACCTTAGGTGTTGATGGAGCCCCTTGCCTGTAGAGGTACTGAGCTTAGGCAAATATCAGTTTGTACTGCAGGAATGTCCAGAAGCTCTAATTTGTGATCAGGATCCCATTGTGCTAATCACCAAACACATCAGGTAAAGAGACAGCTCCTGCTCCAAACAGCTAACAATTTAATCAGAGAATGAGACACATTTAGGCACAAATGAAAAACCAGGTAAGAGATGGTTATGAATAACATAATAAGCAGCACACACAATACAGCAGCTGCCTTGTCTTTGACAAATGTGGATGAAGACAGGTGAGTTTTAAGGCGCATGCTGGATAAGCAAAATGTAGCTGCTCCAAGGACTTTTCTTTAAGGAAGCTTTGATGCCATTTTTTTCTGAGGGATACATGGAAAGTGCTAGTAGAGAAAAAAAATGACTGATGGATAATCGTCTCTTTCTTCTGCTGTTCCCCCATCTAGATAACTGAATGACGTAACAGTTCAAAGTTGGAGGACAGACTAACATCTCAAAGCAACATTTTGAGCTCATCTGCTAGTTGTTTGTCATTCCATTTTGCAATTACCTTTCAGTATTATTCTATCTAACAAGCTATGATAACACAGGTACAACTTGCACAGCTTCAGACTATTCCTCAGTCTGTTCTACCTTTATTCTATACACAAGTCCAGTTCACCTGAAAGACAAAAGGCAAGAAACAGCACCATATATATTCCCAGAGGTAATTTTACCTTCCAAACTCCAGAGCTATTATTACAAGCTTGCCTGATCCCCTGACCTCCTTCTACCTTTCTGTCGCATACTACTCAGCCTCAACACACATTATCCTCAGTCTCATTTTGTTCAAAATACCATGCTCCATTTGGTTCATATGAACTTGGGCACAAACTCTTTGGCTACACAGTAGCAAAAATCAGAGTTGGACCTGTAATTTTTACCACTGTATCTCTAGTGATGGCAGCACTGGTAGAAGCAAGGTGCAAGTAGAACATGGTGCATGACTTAACCATTCCCTACCACTATGTTTTCTGGTCCTACTTTGCCAAAGCATTTATGTTACTCCAGTTATTACAAATGTATATATAATATACATGATCTGAGCACATGACTAGTAAAATATCAGCTTACCAGTTTTCCCTTTGAAAAAGCAGGCCAGGTATACCTAAAGAAGCTTATCCACTTTCCCTTCTACAGTTGGGAGAACCTAACAAGATAGACAGGAAATTTCAGGGGAATGAGATTTCCTGTGAAACAATTTCTGAAAAAATCTCATTTTGGGAACAATGACAGTGTTTCCAGAATGACAAATGCTTCCCAGTGCAAGCTACTGAATGAAATCAACATGATTTTTTGTTTCTGTCTACAGACAAAGCCTCAGAGAATAGCTGGATGGGGCCGCACCGATGGAGTGGAATTAGGCACAGAAGCTTGTTGGTTGAATTCAAAAGAACTTTACTTACAAACTGCAGTACAGGAACTCGCGTTGGTGCATGCAGTGTAGGTATGCTCTGTACAAGTTGTAACACAAAAGAAAAACGGATGGCACACCAATATTTTCCGAGCATGCAGGGTACGGGGTACGTCGGGATAACAGTGACGGGGAGTCATCGGTGGTTGATCAGACCTCCAAGTTCGCTACAAGATACACATGGAAGTCTCTTCTGACGTACACGCGGAGTTCTCCAACTTGGGCGGAAACTTGCCCTAGCTTTTATACGGCTAATGAGTCAATTGCCAGCCGCCAGGTAGGAATAATTTACGATAAACCAATCGGTAGCATGCATGCAAACAGTGCAACTGCTAGTTTTGGCGGGGACTGATCATTGCACCAAGGTTTTTTCCCACCGTATCAAGGAACTTTTTGCACCGAATGCTCGCGTTGTACTAAGAATTCTGCTGTGCCGAGCACTTCTAATCACTGAGCGCAGACATGCCCGCTTGCCGATGGCACAGTTGAATCTGGAGCACACGCGAGTCGGTCAAATCGTCGCATTGCCCAACGGGTTCATGAGGCAAATAAGTATAAACAAATGTAGATAACGAAACAAGCTTGTTCTCTAAAAAATGGATTAAACAATAACCTATAACAACACAAATGCACGATTACTGTGGGGGCCGAGAAACGCTGGCAGAATGGAGCCACTGATGGAGTGAAATTGAGGTGCTGGAAACGCAGCGGTTGCAACAAAAAAAACTTTACTTACAGTCTGTACACTGTAGGCACGTCTCTTGAAGTTACAGAACTTAAACGGAACACAGGCACACTGATGTTCACACTCACGCACGGCATTGGATGATTCCAGCAGGGAGTCATCGTCAGTTAATAAGGCCTCCTTCGTGGCTTGGAAATGCACGCAGAGATCTCTCCTCATGTGCATCCGAGCACTCCTCCAATTTGGGCGAGCATCGCCCAAGCGTTGTATGCGGTCAGCGAGCCAACTGCCGACCAACACGTTTGCATAATTTACGGTGAGCCAACCGTAAGCATGCACTTGGTGGTGCAGCTGCAAAGTTTTGGCCGGCTCTGATGCTGCACCAAGACTTTTTCCTGCGTTGCAAGGGAAATCCCTGCACCCATGCTTGCAATGTGCTTAACACAGCTGTGCCGAGGCATCTCTTTAACTGTTTTGTACTGACATGCCCCCTTGCCGAAGGCACAGTTGTGTCCAGAGCACATTCGAATTGGTCACATCACACTCACACCATCTAACAGGTTCACATTGCAAATAAGTGTAAACAAGAGCGGACAATGAAGCAAGTTCGTTCTCCAAGGATCTAATCAAACAATAGCCTAACAAAACACAGCTACACATCAGTAAGTTCGTGATGAACAGTTCAATCATCAAAACTTCATTGGGCATCATCGCATCCTGGTCTCTCGAGGTTCTCTCTCTCTCAAAATGATCTCTCCGGTCTGGTCCGCACACACTTCTCAACGGACCTGCAGAGATAATCTGCTCTTCTCAAAAATCTTTCTTTCTCTCTGATTTGGTTTGCACACGCTTCAGTGGACCTGCAGAGAAAGAAACTCTCAGAAAAATTAATCAATTAGCTTATTTATAAAAAAATTAATCGTTATCGCAAGATGATTTGTCGTTTGGCTCATCTTGGCATTGGAACCCCATCTCGTAGGCCAGGTTCCATTGACCCTCATCGCCTCGCACTCTCAAATGCTGCTTGGTGAGCCTAGAGTACCACATCAGGAACCTGAACATTTCACGTTTCTCTGGCGTTCTCTGCGTCGGCTGGAATCGTCGCAGGGTTGACTCATGTGCTCGACGTTGCTCTGGGTCGCTGAACTCTCTTTGACCTGGCTTCACAAGCGCTTGCAGTCACGGTAGCGGCCTCAAGAAATCACTTGCAGGCTGTCCAGCTAGTGGGTTTAACAAGATTTGGAGGATAACTGCAGCTCTTCCTCCGTACACCTCAACACAAGCATCGATACTTGTTAGCGTGATCGGAACAGCTCCAGGATCTTGCAGGTAACGGTGAGGCCACAATTCCTGCTGCTGGGATGGTGACAGTCCCAGTGCGTGTCGTCTCTGATTCCACGTGCAATATGAAATCCCGACGATCACTTGCAAGATTTGTTCCATGCTAACTCTCAATGGTCCTCCTTCATGCCATGCATAGGCTCTCTGGCTGGCTTGACCTGCAACAAGTGCTGGAAGCAAGATCGGCCAGTAAACATACCTCACCATGCTGATGTTAGCAGCATGTCATCCACTCCATGATGCTCATCTGACTAAGGAGCTCACCTCGTTCTGGTCCACCAGGTCGGATCCGAACTCCATAACCAGGCGTCTGATCCACATAGCTAGGGTCTCTGCTGTTCTTATTCTAGACCTTTTACACAAGGCCTGTATCTCAGTCCAAGTCTTGGCGTGATAGGTGCTGGCAGTAGTGCAGGCCGCGCTCATCACCCGACCCTCTGTTGCCACAGGGTAGATGGCTATTCAAGCTGTCGCTGCATCTGATGAAAGATTCAGCTGCAGGATGCTCTCCGTTGCCTCCTGGTTACAGCCCAGAGGTGGGCCCATGGGAATTTGCAGTGGTGGAGTCACTACTTCCGCCCCGCCGTTAGCTCCGCCCTCCTTCTCTACCCTTCCGTGGCAGTATTTCTGGGGTGGAGTCGCTACTTCTGCCCTGCCGTGGGCAACTCCGCCCTCCTTCTCGACCCTTCCAAGCCTGCCCCCTTCTGTTTCACTGCCATCTTGCGATGACGGGGGACTTTGGCTCTCCTCTGTAGCTGCAACCCGCTTGACCACGTGTACGGTGCACAATCAGGCTTCCAACTCAGTCCTTTCCTGTATCAGGGTCGTGACTGCATTGAACATTACTCGCAGCATTTTCTCCTTTCCAAATGCCGCGCCAGTCCCTTCAACCACGAAGCAGCTTTCCTCCGCTTCTCCATGGAGCTTCGAAAGCTCCAGCTATCCCAACTCCGGTAACAGCGCGTCTAAATCAATTAGCGCTGGTCCTTTACTCTCCCACACACAGCGCATACAGCGAACAAACTCCCAACTGAGAGTCACATCTTCCTTGCTCAGCTTCTGTCCGGCTGAGGACTCGCTGCCCCCTTGCTCCCAGGGTTTAAACCAAACCCGCTCACTCCCCATTACATATCCGAAAGCTCTTGGGTGGAGGCTCACTTCCCACTCTTTCGCAGGCTCCCCTTCTCCCTCGAGCGAAAGGCAACCGCTCACAACTCTTCCACCCGTTCCACCTGCTTGATGGTAAGCGACGTGAGCTCCCAACTCCGTGGCGGCTAGCATGTGGCGTTTTCCACCGTGCCAGGGGCAACCCTCAACCAATTCCAGCTCCATCACATCTTCCCGGCGTACCGATCCTGTTCGTGACGCCACGTGGGGGCCGAGAAACGCTGGCAGAATGGGGCCGCTGATGGAGTGAAATTGAGGTGCTGGAGACGCAGCAGTTGTTGGAAGCCAAAAAAAACTTTACTTACTCTTGAAGTTACAGAACTTAAACGGAACACAGGCACACTGATGCTCACACTCACGCAGGGCATGAGGTGTCAGATGATTTCGGCGGGGAGTCATCATTGGTTAATCAGGCCTCCTTCGTGGCTTGGAAACGCAAGCGGGGATCTCTCCTCATGCACATCTGAGCACTCCTCCAATTTGGGCAGGCATCGCCCAAGCATTGTATGTGGTCAGCGAGCCAACTGCCAACCAACACGTTTGCATAATTTACGATGAGCCAATCGTAAGCATGCACTTGGTGGTGCAGCTGCAAAGTTTTGGGAGGCTCTGATCCTGCACCGAGACTTTTTCCCGCGTTGCAAGGGAAATCCCTGCACCCGTGCTTGCTATATACTTAACATAGCTGTGCCGAGGCATCTCTTTAACTGTTTTGTACTGACAATTACATTTGTCACAAAAAGTTCAACTACAAGGATCTTGGTGGGTGTCATGATGCAAGTCCTTGCTTCTTGGAGTATTCTCTCTCTCTCTCTCTGGTCTGGCTCCAGCATGTGCTCTGGACTCCGGACCTGTGGAGAAAGAAACTCTCTAAACAATTAGTTAACTTATATTACAACGCTATTAACACATTCTGGATTCTAACACGATGGCCTATCATCTGGCTTGGCTGAATATCGGAAACCCAGCTCGTATGCCAGTTTCCATTGACCCTCATCTCCCAAAATTTGTAACTGCCACTTTGTGAGTCTAGAATGATGCAAGAGGAATCCGAACATGACCCGTTCCTCCGACGTTCTCTGCATCGATGCTTGTTGCTGCCGAGAGCTAGACTCGTATGGGCATGTGGTGGATCAATGCCCCGAATCGCTGGACATTCTTATGTCCAGCTTTATAAGATCTTGCAGTCGTGGGAGTTGACACAGGAGATCGCTTGCAGGCTGTTCGGCCAATGGATTGAAAAGAATCCAAAGAATGATGGAAGTCCTTCCTCCATATACTTCAATGCAGGCTTCCACACCATTGAGCATTATTGGAACAGCTCCAGGATCTTGCAAGTAACAGTAAGGCCATGGTCCTTGCTGCTGGGCAGTTGTCAGTCCCAGTGCGTGTGCTCTAGGGTTCCACGTGCAATACGAGATCCTTATGACTGCTAGCAAAATCTGTTCCACATCAACTCTCAACAGACAGCCTCCGTGCCATGCATATGACTTCTGGCTAGCTTGGCCTGCAAATGCGCTGGAAGTGGAATGGGCCAGTGGGGGTTACATGTCACCATATCAACGTCAGTGGCGTACCCTCCGCTCCATGAGGCTTGTCTAGTTAAAAAACTCGCCTCTTCTCAGTTCACCAGGTCGGACCCAAACTCCACGACCAGGTGTCCTATCCACATAGCTAAGGTTTCTTCAGATCTCATCTTGGACCTCTTGCATAGCTCCTGCAATTCAGTCCAGGTTCTGGCGTGATAAGTATTGGCGGTGGTGCAGGCTGCACTCTGCGCACTAATCACTCGGCTTCTCGCTGCCACAGGGTGCATGGTCATCTGTGACGTTGCTGTATCCGAAGGGGAACTCGGGCACAGCTTGTTTCCTGTTGCCTCCTTGTTGTAGCCCAGAGGCGGGCCCATTGGGAGTGATATCATCTTGGGGGGTAGAGTCATTGACTGAACTTCCGCCTGCCCACCGGTAGCTCCGCCCTTCCCTTCCGGGTCCTCGGGGCGGCTCCCTTCCGTTTCATCGCCATCCTGAAATGGCGGAGGACCGGGGTCTTTTTCCACTGCCATCTGCTTAGCCTCCTGAGCGGCAAGCAGTCGGGCTTCTAGATCTGCTTTTTCCCGCATCAAGGTTGTAACCATGCAGAACACTGTACGCAGCATCTTCCCCCTCCCGTGTTCCAAGTCGGTCCTCTTAATCGTGGCGTGACTTTCCACCTCTACTTTTCCGCAGAGCTCAGAAAGAAGCTCCGAGTCTCTCAGCTCAGGCACCAGGGCTAAATTAATTAGCGCCGGCTCTTCACCCTCCTGTGTGCAGCACATGTAATGGGCAAACTCCTGGCTGAGGGCACTGCTTTCTTCGCTCGGCTTTGGTCCCGCAAAGGGTTCGGTGCACCCTTCCTCTCGGGGTCTGAATAGAACCCGTTCGCTTCCCATCACACATCTGAACGCCCCGGGGTGGAGATGTACTTGCCACTCTTTCGCAGTTTCCCCTTCTCCTTCAAGTGAGAGGTAACTGCTCACAAGTCTTCCACCCATTCCACCTGCTTGGTGGTAGGCGATGTGTGCACCTAACTCCACGAATAGCTGGATGGGGCCGCACCGATGGAGTGGAATTAGGCACAGAAGCTTGTTGGTTGAATTCAAAAGAACTTTACTTACAAACTGCAGTACAGGAACACGCGTTGGTGCATGCAGCGTAGGTACGCTCTGTACAAGTTGTAACACAAAAGCAAAATGGATGGCACACCAATGTTTTCCGAGCATGCAGGGTATGGGGTACGTTGGGATAACGGCGACAGGAAGTCGTTGGCGGTTGATCAGGCCTCCAAGTTCACTCCGAGATACATGTGGAAGTCTCTTCTGACGTACACGCGGAGTTCTCCAACTTGGGCGGAAACTTGCCCTAGCTTTTATACAGCTAACGAGTCAATTGCCAGGCGCCAGGTAGGAATAATTTACAATAAAAGCCAATCGGTAGCATGCATGCAAACAGTGCAGCTGCTAGTTTTGGTGGGGACTGATCACTGCACCAAGGTTTTTTCCCACCGTACAAAGGAACTTTTTGCACCTAGTGCTTGCGTTGTGCTAAGAATTCTGCTGTGCCGAGCACGTCTAATCACTGAGCACAGACAAAGAGCAATCTAGTGAGGAGACTGTCCTGCACAGCAGCTGTGGTTGGGAGCAGCAAACCGACTTCCAGGCCCCAAATCCCCAACTCTACAACAAAGAGGCTAGAAACCCCAGGGTGTCCAGCCAAGAGCAGTCTAGTGAGGGAGAATGGCCATGCACTGGATCTGTGACCTTGAATGCCTGGCCCCCATGTAATTCATTCAGGCATGGGGCTAGGAAACCAGTCACTCTGAATCCTGCCTGTGGTCCAACACACATTTATCAAAATAAAAAAGTTTCTGCAAAATATTTTCGTTTTGACAAATCAGCAGTTTCTAAAAAAAATGTGCTTTGTCAGAAAGTTCTTGATCAGCTCCAGCCATCTCTCACTGTCAACAAAATGTGAGTTTCATTTCTTATCTTTACCATGTTGTTAAATGCTATTCTAAACTGGAAGAAGCTATATTTTGCCTGTATACATCAAAATAGGACTTCAAAAAGATTCAGGATATAAGAGTACAAAACATGTGCTAACATACATCATCTATTGACTGACCAGCACAAATACTGTGAAAATCCAGAGCCTGATAAGTAGACTCTAAAGACATGTCCTCTTGGGAGAGTTTGATGTTCAGGTGTATGTAAGAATCTACATCACGATTATATAAGGTCCCTGTTCCTCGGAGGCGGTAGTGGCAGAGGCGCAGGGTGGTGGTGGCGTAGTGCTGCCCTCGCTTGCCCTCCTGTCCCCTCCATCGTTCTTCATGGGCAATTCACTAGTATCTTCATAAAAAGAATTTGTATAGCACAGTACATTTATCAACTTATAAAGCCACACTTCATATAACATAAAAAAAAGTGTGAAATGAAGAAGAAATTTTTCTCACATAAATAAAGATTAGTTGAATGAACTTGAATCAGAATTAAGAATTTCTAATTCCGATTATAAACCTAAAACTCTTACTCAAAGGAAATAGTTTGATTCATGCATCCATGTCTGCTCTGAAGATCAGAGGTTCCCAAACATTTTCTTATTGCGTACCCACTTGCAGATTTACCAGCTGCCCACATAACCCTACTAGCATACTCTTATTTTAATCCCTTAAATACCCATTAATATAATAACTTAAATCTGCCATTACACAAATTTCTCCCATATACCCCCCAGAGATGTCTTAATCCCAAGGGGTACATGTACCACAATTTGGGAACCCCTGGAATAGATTGTTGCAAAACTGAAGCCTTGAAAATGAAGAGAGCTAGTTAGTTTTGGGACTAGTGAAAACACTGTGTACTTAAGTGCTACTTATAGTACTGCAGTATTAGCTACCCTAAAACAACTTCTCACCATTGTGAATGTTTTCAATAGCAGCTACCTTTTCTTCACTGTTTCCGGTTAACTTAAATGTAGCACATATATTAAAGTAAATGGCAACATTTAGCATGCACTTAGTTACAGTGTAAGACAATGGTGCTCACACTTCTAGCTCAGGAGGCCAGGTGAATGGTACGGAGCCAGCCTGTGGGCCAGACTGGGCCTTGCACCTAGCTAGAGCCCGATTCTTCCCAGGTGGGATCAGGTTCCACGGGCCTCACACTGCCCCTGCCTGATACTCAGAGGCATCCCATTCAACTGGTTAGCCAAATTAACCAACAGTACAAGACAGACTTGTTAACCTGCTTATAACGATTATAAAGGCAAAGTAATTTTTGCTAAATACAAGCCAAATCTAGATTTTACTAAACAAAAATACTCCTGAAAACATACAGTAGTTACATAATAAAAATATTGTTTATTACTTGACTATTATAGTCATCTAAGGCAGGGGTTGTCAACCAGGGGTATGCATACCCCTGGGGGTACTTGGACTGGTCTTAGGGGTATGCACAGGTGGGTAGAGATGCAATGCCACCACCTCCCAGAAGCAGGGCCAGGGCAGGGTGAGGGCAGCACCCCTCTGTGGGGTAGGGAAGCTCGCATGCAGCAGCCACCACTGCCACACACCAGCCTGGTGAGCTTCCCTGCCCTGCACGGGTCGACACTACCCTCATCCCAGCCTGGTGAGCTTCCCTACCCTGCCCCAGCCCTGGTCCTGGGAGTTGGTGGTGCTCCATCCCCGCCCACCCACGCGCCATCCCCTCCTCCCTGCTATGTGTCTGCCCGCATGCTATCCCTCCCCCCCAACTCCCCCACCCTCTCACTCGGCATCCAGCCATGCACTCCCTTCCCCCACCCCGCTTCCCCCCTTGGCTCAGTGTGCGGCCGCCGGGGGTACTTAGACTAAAAGTGGTTGAAAACCCCCTGATCTAAAGAATCTAAATTTCTTCTGCTCTTCTCTGTAAAGGTTTACTGGAGAAACCCTTATCCAGCTGGCTACAGTTAAACACAGTAGAACCTGTTCTTCCACATCATATGAAATGCATGAACTTTCTCTAAACTTTTGACTTTAGAAGGAAAAGGCTTATTGACAATGGAAGTAATGCAGCAGAATTTCAGTTTAACTGTGCCAAGTTACTGACAATTTTTACGCAGAAAGATTGCATATAAAAGCACCAAAACAAATATGTAAGTAATCCTTTAAACCTACATAGGAAGATGCAAACTTCTAATTTAGCCTATGACACATCACAACATGTGACATATTCTGCAACGTATCTAGCATATGGTAACTTGGACATTTAATGAAATCCCCACTGCACATCTAAGTAAAGTGGAAACAGTGTGCTACTATATGCACATAAAGCTTCTTAAATGTTTCAAATGATAATATACTTGTGACACAAAAGAGATAACGGGTTAATCAAGGGAAACTATCAATAATGGTTAAACTGCCTAATATCTAAAAAGTGAGATCTGGAGACCAACTGTAATGAACTTTATCTCAAAGTTCCTTGCTGTAAAGCCCACGACAGTCTGCTCAGATTCCCAGTCTGAAGTTAGAAAATATCTAGACAGTGCAGAATTCCTATTGCAAAAGGGCCTGGAAGAGAATTAAATGGGGATTTGAAGAATGGGGAAAGCAGAATATTGATTCAAATAGTGTACTATAACAGCAAAGAAGAGGAAGGATATGTTTTAGGTTTCTGGCTAAAGAGTCTTGCCCCATTGCTCAGGGTCAGACTGATGCCATAGCCAGAGTGAGACAGGAATTTTACCCCATGGTCAGACTCGCCTTCTTCTGTACAGGGGGCATGGCCATTTACCCAGGATCTCTTCAGCATATACTGACAACATTTCACAGAAGCAGGGCACTGGCTGCTGTGGTTCCCCTGCTTTGCCTATGGCAGGTAGGGCATTAGGTCTGTGTTGTGTCAGGGCTGACAGTCATCTTATGTAGAGTTTAGATTAGGGATTGTGTAGATAGGATGGTTTAGATAGGGATGGTTCTGTCTCAGGCAAGGAGCTAAACCAGATAACCTCAGGAGATTCCTTCTAGCCCTACTTCTGTATGAAAAAAAAAGAAACCATCTGAAAAGGGATGTTCTCCTTCTGTCTAAACTGCTAAATTGAAGCTCAGAGAAGAATGCTACATTTTGCAATATAATGTCAAGCCACCACCAGTCTCTCTGGTTAGGGCAGGGTATAAATCTAGAGAATAAATAGAGAGGTCAGTCAACCTGGGGACATTTGAGGAGCGTCTGAGTGGTACCTGCATGGTATGGGCTCAGGTTTCGTGCAGACAAGGTAAAACGAGCGGTACAACCCCCCTGTAGGTAAGCACTTAGCCAGCGCTGGGATGCAGGGCTGCCTCTTATTCTGAGAATACACTGAGACTCTGCATTATCCCTCATTCCTTCCAAAACAGCTCTGGCTCGGGGCTGTGTGGCTGCCCCCACCTTCTTTTGTTTTTGGAAAAAAGTTTCTATTCCAGGTCAAGTTAGCCCAATCAAATCCTAATCTGTTTGAATCATTCAAGAACCATCCTGCTACCAACAACCACCCCTCCACCCCCCGGGCCTGGGGCTTCAGATACTTCCAAATCCTCTGGCACACATTCTACGAGCAGGCCTTTCAGATGCCCCCCGAATTTTGCTCGCCCTCAGCTTTATGGCCGCAGGAGCAACCAAGGGAGGCAGGGGTCTCCCATTTTCATCAAGTTGGTGTCTAGCACTGGAAGCAGGCCACGATGGGCAACATCTCTGGGGACCAGCTCACCCTGAGAAAGGACCCCAGATGGGACGTGGCTGTGTCCTAGAGATATCCTCATGGGCAGGGGGGGCCTTTGTGAAAGAGGTTGGAAGGAGCACAGCCCCTGCCCCAAGCCCCCACCCTTCAGGCATCCAAGCACCTGTCCCTGCCCCCCCCTAGAGCCCGCGCCCCGCCCCCCGCGCGTCCCCGCCAGGGGGAGGGATTAGTTCCGGCCGCTGAGGAGGGGACGATGCACACCCATGCCGCAGTACAATGGTATATCCCGCCCGCCCAGCGCCGCGGCACTTCCCAGCGGCGCAAACCATTCCCGGCCGGGCGGAGGGGGAGCCAAGCTCCTCAGCCTCCCCTGACGCCCTACCTCCGCGGTACGTAAGACACCACCACCCTCCGCCTCCACCCGCCCCTCCGCCATTTCCATCCAGCCCCGAGCACACTACCCAGCTCTTCCCGGGCCGCCGCCTCCATCTCCCCGCGGTCCTTCTGCTCGCCCTGCCTAACGTGGAACCGGCCGGCGCAGGCGCGATGTGCACATGCTCAGTACCATCCTCCCCCCTCCCTTTCCCCCCCGAATATACCATAGACATCATCCAGGAAGATAGACAGGACGTGCAAGGAGGGCGGGGGCAGTGTTGGTCCTCCGGAGCTAGTAGGAGGCTCCCCGGCTCCGAGGTGCTGCGTAGCGTTACCGGGTGTGTGGTAATTGCCGTATTTGCACGATAACTTCAACTTTTGCAAAGTACGATTAATAATAGTAAAAAAAAAAGTGATCAAAATACCCGAGGACATATGCAAAGCCCTGTCACACTGAGACCATCTTAACTGACTGTCGGGTTTGCTCTCAGCTCTTTCTTGCAACTGCTTGCCCCCAAATAAAGAAATGCTTCAGCTTTGATGAGCCAGTTCTCACTCCCTCACTCACTGGGAGGTACAGGAAGCAATAGAAAGTAAATGACAAGACGTATTTGCATAGAAGGTGTAGCTATATTTAACGCTGATGTATATATAAAGACATTCAGCACTCGTAGTAGAGATGATATCTTTTAGTAGACCGGCAAGATTTTTGCAAAACAAATCCTTTAATTGCGAGCTTTGGGGCACAAATACCCTTCATCAGGCACAGCAGAAAAGATTGTAAAACTTCTCCTGGGTAGAAATGAAAGTCTCTTAAAAGACATCATTTTTACTACCAGTCCTGATTGCCTTGTCCTCTAGACCAATACGGCTACAACCTGGATACCTATATAAAGACATATATTAAAAAAATAATAATAATACATCGTTATTTGCATACTTATTTGCATATATTTTCAGTGTGCATCTATTAGCCAGATTTTCAGCAAATGTGATTATTTTGCGCTTCCAATACACTAATTTCATATATAAGACTTGGCAACACTGGTGCAGCGCCTCCTCCTGACCTTGCATCCCCTAGCACTGCTGCCAGGTTTCCTTCCTCTGAAGGACCAGGGGCAGGAAACCTTCCTCCAGCAGAGAGCCTCCAGCTAGGGCTGCAGGGGAGGCTATTAGTGAGGGAGGCAGGCTGCTGCCCTGCCACAGAGCTTCCCCGCAGCCCTGCCACTGGTTTGGTGATAGACACCAGCCACAAGCATCCTTGTTTCTCCCATAGCACCAAGCCCTTCATGGCCACAACAGCCACCACAACTTCCCCTCGACCCTAGACAAATGGCAGTATATATTGTTGCAAAAGCAACACAAAAGCAATACTGGACCCTTCCCTCTGTTCTGTTCAGATGTCCCAGGGCAGGGCTGCCCAACCTCCTCGCAGCAGTGGTACAGTCACCCACCCTGGCAATCTTCAAAAAGCGTCTTGACGCCCACCTTGCTGGAGTCATTTGACTCCATCAGTCTTTCCTGCCCAAGTGCAAGGGGGCTGGACCTGATGATCTGTTAGTTCCCTTCCAGCCCCTAAAAAATATGAAACTATGAAAACTCTGATCCATGGGCCACATCTGGCCAACAGAGCCAGTTAGGCGGCCTACAGGGCTGCCCAGAATCCCAGAAATTTGGCACCAGGGAAGCAGCAGCCACTGACACAGCCATCACTCCACTGCTGCAAAAAAACAGCACATTCCTCAGTAAAGAAAACCAATGATAATGTTGTTAAAACTCAGCTGGCAGTAAACATGACTATAAAACATGTCACCAGCATGGAGTAAAGATACTGATAGGAACCTACCACTGCTTTTTTTTTCTCTGATCTTCATCAAGGCCTGAGTTCTATCAGGCAACACCCAAAAGTCAAGTTCCAAAATTTGACTGAGCAGAGCTTATCATCAAGATTGTGGCCCTACCACCAGGCAAGCATCTTCCCTCCTGCACCCATGGATCTGGGGCTTTAGAGATACCTTGTCAGGACTTCTAGTCAGGAGTCCTGGGATCTTCCAAAAATGTACATGCAGATGAGACATGGGACAACTTGGTCCTGCTACATCTCATGAAGGGCGGGGCCACACTTAACATATGCAACAGGCTAAGAGAGGGCAAGAGATGGATTCTGGGTGAACTGTTTGGGGCTCTGCTTGCTGATGTTTGCCAGGCATTTAAGCCTGGGAAGAAATAAGAATGATTACAATGGGGAAAAAGAATGTAATTCAGCTGTGGGAGTGAAGAGGAAGTCAAAATGTATATTCACCTTGCTATCAAAGAGAGTCAGCACTTAGGGGGACTGAGTTTAATGGGTACTTCTGACAGAAATATTAGCATGGGTTTTTTTTGTAAGTAAAATGCATGCTAGTGTTTCTCTGTTATAACATTTTAAATTGTTTTATGATTATGTGCTCCTATTAACAAGTGGAAGGTACTATCTTAGTCAAACAATGTTTGTATCAGGAAAATTTGCTTAAGTAGGGGTGAAGTCAGTGGTTTAGTTTTGCAATTTTGCTTGGGGAGTGTAGAAGCTTCTGGAGGAAATGATAGGGGTCAGGCTGATGGCAAGGGTGGTGGTGTTACATTGACACCTGATGAAATGTGAGGGGTCCTAGACAACTTACATTGAATGCACACTGTGGCAATGCAGGAACTTCCTGATGTACAGTTACATTATGCTCAAGCAAATGGACTTTGTTAAAATGTTTCTGAGCAAACTCCAGTCCTACTATGGGAAAGCAGTGGAAGAGTACAGAGAGAACACAGTCAACTCCACCTGGAAAAGGGACATATAGCATGGGCTGTTCAAAGCCCCTCCAGGAAAGGAAGTGGACAGAGAGAACGAAGAGGACAGTGACACAACTGGGCCTGAAGACAACGAAGAGGATAACAACAGGAGCAGCAGCAGTGGAAGAGACCACGGCATCAACAACAACAAGTACCGTGAATGAACTGAGAAGGGAAACCCCAAATTGGGCCTGGAAGGAGAAGACTGTTTGGGACAGGGAAGGGCAGAGGGCACAGAGGAGCAAGTGCAGTTATTGTAACAGGTGACGGGTTTATTAAGGTGGTTTGGAAAAGAAAAGGTGCAGTGGAAGTCTATGATCAAGGATATATATATATATACACTTAAATATATAGATAGATAGATTTTAATTTTAAAAATTGCTCTGCTGTTTATCATCCATTCAACTCAGTTTTTCTCAGTGCTGACTCTCTTTGCAGGTATGGTGGTATACATTTTTATTTGTTCTTTATTCCCTGGGGGTTTCTGTTCCCTGTGAGAGGGTTGAGATCCTCAAGGTAGAGTTTGATCCTAAGCTGAGTGGAAGGAAGGTAAGGGAGAGAAATAGAGGCTAAGGTTAAGCAGAGGCTGGGTCTGTGGCACTTTTGTTACCTCTCTATTGGAGATGTGTGGTGCTTATGATATGAAAGTAGTGTTGATACCAGTGATTTTGTACATTGCACTGGTCTTCTGCACTTCTACGCATGTCACCCACAGAATCCATAGAGCCATGTGCATCTTTTTGGGGGGATCCAGATGGGAGAAGGTGGCTAGAAAGTAGGGCTACGCAAAGCTTCGGTCCCTGATTTGATTCAGTAGACATTCAGCCCGATTCAGTGGCCAAATCTCTGAATCTGAATCGAATCAGAGGACACGTTAATCTCTCTGAATTGAATCACAACCCCCCAAATCAATTCTGAGAGATTCAGAAAGATTTGAAGATTCGTACATAGACATCTTCAAATGTTTTTCTACATACCTCTTGGTAGCAGGGGCTTGTGAGTGCTGCGATGCCGGGGTGCATGGAGTGTCTCACAGAAGCACGGGGGGCTCTCCAGCAGACTTGGCAGCAGACTCAGAAGTGGAGCAGAAGCACTTCCACCAGTCTATTTCCAGGTTCTCTGGGGAGTGCGCTGCCCCCCTTCCCCTCAGCTCAATGACTGGTGCCTCCTGGATCTGGGGGGGGGGGCACCCAGGGTCCCCCCATGGACGATTGCCAAGCCAGGGAAGCCTGGAGGGGTGGGCTCCCAGCACACTCCCTAGGGGCCCTGGAAGTAGCCCAGAAATACTTCCAGTCCACTTCTGAGTTCGCCGCTGAGCATGTAGAGGGCCTCACTGCACTCCTGTGGGACGCTCCATCTGCCCCAGCATTGCAGCATTCACAAGCCACCTCTGCTACCTTGAGGTATATAGAAAAAACTTTGAAAGCTGTGCCTGTGTCCAAATCTCTGATTCTCTGAATCAGCATCAAATCTTCAGATTCGGATTGGATCAAATCGAATCAGGACAGTGATACAAATCAACACATTGAATCACTGTCCCTGATTCGGGCCAAATCCAAATAGAATAGGGCCCCCTTCTCACACCCCTACTAGAAAGACCCTGTATAAGATGAAATGAACAGGGGGGCAGGAAAATGCTAGACATTTTCCTGCTCCTGTAGGCAAGGTACATGAGCCAGATATGTAAAACTGGTGATGGGCACAGTTAGTAAGATACTGTCATAGATTCATGGAAGTTAGGAGCCATAAGAGACCTCACGAGATCATCAGGTCCAGTCCCCTCGCTCTAAGGCAGGAAAGACTGCTGAGGTTAGATGATCCCAGCGAGGTGTGCTTCCAGTCATCTTTTGAAGACCTCCAGGGAAGGTGACTGTACCACCTGGCAGGAGTCTGTTCCAGATTCTAGACACATGGACCATAAAGAAGTTTTTCCTTATGTCTAATCTGAAGTGACCTGCTATCAGTTTATGACCATTATTCCTAGTCTTCCCCTGGGGTGCCTTGGTGAACAGATGTTTTCCTAACCCGTTATGTTCACCCTTTATATACTTAAAGACTGCCACCAAGTACCCCTTGAGTCTTCTCTTTTCCAGGCTGTACAGTCCACATCCTTCAGCCTCTCCTTGTATGGTCTGTTCATCAAACCTTTAATCCTTCATGTGGCCCTCCTCTGGACTCTTTCCAGCTTCTCTACATCCCTCTTGAAATGCAGCACCCAGAACTAGATGCAGCAGTCCGGTTGCAGTTTCACCAATGCTGAGAAGGGAGGGAGGATGACATCCTTAACGTTGCTTGAGATGCATTGGTTGATGCATGCCAGAGTGTTGTTTGCTTTGTCAGCTTTAGCATTTCACTGGTGGCTCATGTTCTCTTCGTGGTTGATCATGACTCCCAGGTATCTTTCAGTTGTGGTGCTGGCTAGTGTGGCATCACTGAGCCTGTAAGTATTTTGTGGATTATTTCTTCCCAAATGAAGCACTGTACATTTCTCAGTGTTAAGCATCATCACATTTAGATCCACCCATTTTACGAGCCTGTCCAGGTCAGCCTGTATCCTCAGCCTGTCTTCCAGTGTGACAGCAGTCCCCTAGAACTTGGTGTCATCCTCAGACTTTGCCAGTACACCTTCTATACCCACATCCAAATCACTCATAAAAATGTTAGAAAGCACCGGTCCGAGTACTTAGCCTTGTGGGACATCAGTCTGCCATGTTGACTCAGTTCCACCTGTTATCACTCTCTAAGTCTGACCTCAAAGCAAGTTTCCACAGCCACTGAACTGTGAAGTTGTTGAGGCCACAATTTCTCAGTTTCTCAATTTTAACCATGAGGACTGTGGTGGGCCAGTAGGGGGTGGTCCCTTTTGAAATCGAAGTTTATGATGTTGACCTCATCTCCGTTATTCAGGTGATACCTGATCATAGGAGATGAGATTGGTCAGGCATGACCTGCCTGCAACAAAGCCATGTTGGCTGTCTTTTAGAACGCTGCCTTCAGTTAACCTATCGCTGATGGATTATATAATCATTTTTTTCCAGGATTTTTCCAGGGATTGAGGTCAGACTGATTGGACTATAATTCCCTGTGTCCTGCTTCCTTCCTTTCTTGAAGATAGGCACCACATTGGCCCTCTCCCAGTCTTCTGGGATCTCTCCTGAGTGCCATAAGTTCTTGAACAGCTTTGCTATTGATTGTACAACGGTGTCAGCCAGTTCTCTCAGCACTCTTGAATATAGTTCGTCCAGTCCTGCTAACTTGTGGATATCCAGCCTCTCTAGGTATTTCTTCACGAGATCTTTGCTGATTATAAATCAGTGGTCACCCCCACATTGTCCATCCTGCTTCCTGTCAGGCAACTTCATGTTCTTGGTCTGGTGGATACCAACACAAAGTATTAATTTAGGAGTTTGGTTTTCTCCTGAGTGTCAGATATCAATTGTCCCATTGCATTCATTGTTTCCCTTTTTCCCCCTTGCTTCCTATGCATCTAAAGAAGGATTTTTTTTTTATTGTCTTTGATTACAGTTGCCAGTTTGTATTCCATTTCTGCCTTTGCTTTTCTAATCCACTCCCTACAGGTGTGGGCCATTCCTGTGTACCCCTCCTTGGGGCTGGGGTTTTGGTTGTAGCCATGTTGATCTAAGGACATAGGCAGGTAATGCTTTTTGGGTAGAACCTTGCCTGCTCCTCCTTGGGGGTAATGCCCAGCTTCCATCTCTTAAAGGCGTCTCTTTTTTGTTTTCAGGAGGCTCGTGATGTTCCTATTGAGCCAGCCCTTTTGCTACCTATCTTACAAACAGCAATAGACCTCCTTTGTACTCCAAGAATCGTATCCTTGAGGAACAACCACTCTTCTTACGCTCCCTTCCCCATCAGACCATGGTCCCACAGGGCCTCATCCACCAATCTCCAAAGCTTGTAGAAGTCAACTTTCCTAAAATCAAGGATTTCTACCCTACTGACTGATTTCCCTGCCTTATGATAGATGGTGAAGGCAATTGTCTTATGGTCGCTATCACCTAGATTACCCTCAGTCCTCAGGTTACTCACTAGATCATCCTCTTTGGCCAAAACCAAATCCAGGAGTGCCTTTCCCCTGGTCAGCCTGCTTCCATATTTGTAATTGGTTTTAGTTAAGTACATGATTTCATTCTTCCTCCTTTGATTTCTTCCATCAGTAGTTTCACTATCTATGTCTCCCTAAAGCCACTAGCAGTTCCTGAGATTTGCCAAGTTGTCTGAATGCCTATTAACCAGCTACAGGCAACACCATGATGACAGTAATAGGCTTCAGTGCCTCCTCCTGACAACTGGAATAGCTACACTAGGCAAATGAATAATAAATTCTTATACAACTGCCCATATATCAAGGGCGACTCCCCTTCCAATCTCGAGTATTAAACCATTAATTCCATACCCACAGAAATGTCATTTGGCTACCTGTGCTCTTGATGGTGAGCAGCTGAGGAAGAGAAACAAAGTATATGATCAAAAGGGATCATGACTGGAGTTCTGCCAGTAGCAGTGGGTGCACACTGGCTGGTATCACTCCCATGAGCCAGGGGAATCTTTCATCTGCTACCCCCATACTCCATATAAGTCAGTTCTTTGACTGCAATGATGATCCAGCAGTAAACTCATCCCCTAATCTATGTGTGGTTGATTATTCTTTCCTATGCAAGCCACTCTCTTATCCTCATTTTAAAAAGGAAAATGCAAGCAAAATGTTTCACTTCAACAAAATACACAAAATGGAATATTATTCTTTCAAAGAAGACTTGACATTTTCACTCTGTCTGAAATAGAAGCACACTTTCTTCTCCACTGTCCATTTAATAAAAATGTTTAATTATTTGGGGCCCAGAAGAGATCCCTGAAAGATTCTAGTCAATACTGATAATAAAAGTCTTGCTGTACTAATACTAGCCAACATTAATAGTAAAAATGCCATGCTTCCATAGTACTTTCTTGCAAAGAACTCATAGCTTACTATAAATGTCAGTATGAACTCTACAGCATACATGCAAAATAAGGAAGTAATGTTACTCTTTTTTCACAGAACAGTAAGTTAAGATGGAGAAGTGTCTTCAGACCATCAAGACTGCATTAGAACTGCAATTAGAGCCCAGACTTCTTAACTTCCAATCTAGGGCTTTAAGATTAGATCCTCCTCCTTTAAAAATACTGTTTATTCATTTTAACCAATTAAGCAACATATTTCTCTACCCTCAACAGACAGTTACATTTACTCCACATCTCTCCTTCCCTTCTACAAACATCTTTTGGAATTGTAGGAGATATATTTCCACATTCAAGTTTTTATACATTCACTGCTGTTCCTTTGTCAAACAGCTCACCTTGTCACAAGAAGCCATTGGCTAAAACAAAGTTGCTAAATTAACCCAATCCATTTTACCTAATTATCACTTTATTTTTCCTCAAGCACTTGCATAGTGAATCATTTATCAAATTACTATAGCAATTATCTAGTAGGTAAAGTTCTCAAGTTTGAGTGTTGAACATTATATTAGGTAGTGTAAGAGTGATGTTTTAGCTGTCATGGTCCAGAAATTAAGCAAGAGGCAAGGATTTATTAGGGCGATATCCTTTATTGGACCAACTGTATAGTTGGGATGGAGTTAGGCAAGATTTCAAATGCAAAGCATTCTTCATCAGGTCAGCGGGTCTAATAAAAGATATCACCCTGAGAAATTCTTGCCTGAATATTAAGATACTAAATCTGAGGTCTTCCATCTTTCTTTTAGTGGTCCTCATTGACTCCATCTCTTCCTACACATCTCCCTTTTCAGCTCCCATTTCCTTTGATCTGTTTACGCTTCCTTTCCAGATATAACTTTGCCTCATTTCTCACTTGAGGTATTGTATGCCAGACCCACAACTGCTGTAAGTCCAACAAACTGCACTGCACTCAATAGAGATATGACATCTTCTTCTATCTGGCCATCTTATAGAATAACAAGATAACTTACCACTTAATGTACATCAGGCTGCCTCCCTGGAAGCTTATCTGCTTCAGCTTGCAGCCTCCATCCCTAAATAAACCACACTATAATGAATTCTCATGCACTCCAGGACTATTTTCCCTTAGCTATTTGTCAAGTCAGGACCTCTTTTGTTTATTACTTAGAGACAATATAACTGTCCAACCATTTTTACAGTAGCATCACTAGGGCATCAACTATGAGGGAGCACTGGGTTCCTCCCTACCAGGAGTCTTTGCTACAGCAGCGGAAGCCCTGACAGCCTTTGCGGGTACATCCAGACGAGCACGCACATGTGGTTTTAGGTGTTGAAAACAGCATGTGGTGCATGTGTAACCATTTGCTGCACTGCAAATTTCATAGACTCATACAATCATAGAAAATTAGAGTTGAAAGGGAGCAGAGGAGGTCATCTAGTCCAACCCTCTACTCAAAGCAGGACCATTCCCAACTAGATCATCCCAACCAAAGCTCTGTCTAGCTGGGTTTTAAAAATGTCCAAGCATGGAGCTTCCACCACCTGTCTGGGTAATCTGTTCCAGTGTTTTACTACCCTCTTAGTGAGAACATTTTTCCTGATATCTAACAGGAACTTTGCTTGCTGCAACTTGAAACCATTGTTCCTTGTTCTGTCATCTGCCACCACTGAGAACAGTCTAGTTCCATCCTCTTTCAAACCCCTCTTCAGGTAGTCGAATGCTGCTATTAAATCCCCTCTTGCTCTCCTCTTCTCTCAACTAAATAAGCCCAGTTCCTTCAGTCTTTCCTTGTAAAACATGTCCCACAGCTCCCTCACCATTTTTGTTGCCCTCAATTTGCAGTGCAGCACCAAAATTTGATACCGGGAACTCCCAGTATAAAAAAAAGAGACCCGTGGCAAAAACAAGTGGCATGTGCACACCCCAGGAGCATGCACTGGAGCAACTGGAGGCTGTGTCCTCCCAGGAAACACTCTGGCTGCCAGGCATCTCCCCTCTTCTAGTTCTTCTCTGGCTTCTCCAGCATGCTGGGAGCCAGGAGTAGCAAGGAAAAGGCAGTTTCCCCAAAGTGGAGCATTTTTTCCTGCACCAAAGAACACATCCAGAGGTGTGCACAGCAGCAAAACGTAGTGATACAAACTTGTGCTGTTACTTTTTTCAGTGCTGTAAGTGCATGCCCCTGCATGCAGGAACATGCCTTGCTAGGCCAAAAGAGCCAGGCAGCACAGTGCTGCATAAACCAGTGCAGGGGTGGCAGGGGCAAGTGGACGGAGCAGAATGGTGCTCCGCTCCCACCCCACGCTGCCCCAGCTCCCCACCAGCAAACACCTTTGCAGCAGCAGGAGGATCTCTGTGCTGTCTCTGGCCAGCCTCAAGAGCTCAGCAATGCAGTGCCACACCTGATGCTCTCCCTGCACCCCTCCCCCAAGCTACTGTGATCAACATACTCCAGCCTCCATCCTTCCCCCTGCCCCAGGTGCAAAATGGGCAAATTTACACATGCACTTTACTATGCATTAGACTAATCTAATGTGCAGTAAAGTGTCACCATCTACACACATGCAGCAATTACTGAATCACAGATTAATGTAATTTGTCATTTACTTGTACTGACAGATACAGGTACCAGCCAATGGTACCAGTCAATGGAGCTTTACATTAACGCACCTGAACTCACATGTAGATACTGACTTGGGGCCACAACTCCTGTTCAGCTTAGCTATCAGCTCCAGGGGGTGGGGGAGTAGCTGTCCACAGCTCCAGGGGAAGCTCTGAGAGGCTGGGAGTTTGGGCAGTGACAGCCTTATGTCCTGCACTGGCAGTGGGGAGCCAAGCCCTCTGCTCCTCTGTCCCTCCTCTGAGGGACTTGCCCTCACACTTCACCGGATGCCCCGAAACATCGTGGCAGGGGAAACATGTTTGTTTGGGGAGTGGGTTACAGTTAGCCAGTACAAAGGGAGACCTAAGTTAGCCTGGCTTTCTTTGCTCAATCCCCAGGGAACCAGGAAGTGGCAGCTGCCAGGAGGTTGCCTCAGCCCCTGCCCATATGTCTCCTCCTGCTCTTCACCCCCAGGGATGAGTGATCCCTGTTGGGGGGCACTGCTTGTCCTGTGGCTGGAGGAGGAGGGAGGTGAGGTAAGAAAGAGAAGAGGATCCCAAGGGAGGTGCAGTTAGTGAAGGCAACTGAGACTTCTGACAGGTTGGGATGGGGGAGCTAGAGGCACCCTAACCTGGCATCTCATGGGAATGGCAGGGCTGGAGGGTGCAGGGGGCTGTGGGTTGGGAGTGCAGGGGGCACTGGCAGTGACAGGGGTCTGCAGGTCAGGAGTGAGGGACACCAACATGGCCCAGGGAGGCAGGGTAGGACCCAGCACTTTGGTGAGTGAGAGGCACTGGCAGGGCTGGGGTCAGTGGGTTGGGAGTGAGGGGCAGCAGAATGGGCAGAGGCAGGGCCACGCTTCGGGGCTGGCCATGTAAACATTCCTTTGAAATCCATCATTCATGATGGGCAATTGGCTAGTATTCTATAATAGTTTAATAATAAATAATATTTATATAATTTATTTTCCTTTCATTTTCTCACACCATCTTTTCTAGGCAGTGAACAATGATCTCATTATTGAACAGTTAAAAAAGCACCTTTAATCTTGTGCCTTGAGTTGACCACATTCACTAGTGAACTCACCATCTTGAATCCATCTTAAATGGGCTGCAAACCTTAGACCCAGAAGAAATAAGGCAGAGAAGTTTAAACAAGCACTCACTCTTATCTGTCCAAGGCCTATTACTCTCTGCGTACTGGTTGGCAAGTTTTTAGTGCTTCCATGAACATAGAGCAAGCTCCTTTTCATCTACTGTGTGCTTAGGGCACGCACAAGTGCAGTTACCATGCCATGCCAGGTACCATGGTGGAGGAACTGACCCCAGGTTCACACTCTAGCTTTCCTTGCAGTAACGGGACCTCAAACCCTTCCTTCCTTCTCTGGGCACCTGCAGCCTGGTGACCCAGTGGCTGGCTTGTCCAGCTGCAGAAAGCTGGTCTGTCTCTAGCTCAGGGTTCAGCAATGTTTTTGGGCAGAGTGCTAGAAACATCTGCAAACTCTACTTGTAAGATGTTGGTGTGCCAGGGGCAGATGGCGGGGGAGCCATGATGGGCCCAGTCCTTCTTGTGGCAGTGCCCACCCAGCCCTTTCCCTGCTGTCTACCCTGAGGCACACGTGCCAAGCAAAATGCCTTTATATGCCACACTCTGGCATCTGTGCCAGGGTTGCTAACCCCCTCATTCAGCTTGTAGGGGCTATCAGCTAGCCCCACTTCCACAGAGCTGGGGTGCACCTGTGGTGATAACAAATGCCTTTAGATCAGGGGCATCACAGTTGAGAGAGGTCCCATAAGGTGAGGACAGCTATGCAGGGGGTGACAGGGGAGAAATGAAGGGAACAGCCCTGTGACAGGCTGGTTCCTGCCCCAATGGCTTGGGGTCTGGGCTCACTTCCCTTGTGTGGATGCTGGATCCAGCTCTCTGTAATGCCTAGGAAGGCTGATGGACCCCATTAGTGTCAGGATGTCTCTAAGGGACTGTGTGGTGTCTCTGTAGCTCCCTTTGTCACAGGCCTAATGAGAACCTGTGATCATCTTCTGCTCTTGTTAGTCCTAAGCATTGCATCCAAAGCTGTGTCCTCTCTGGGCAGAATGGCACACAGATGGCCTGGCACAAGTGTGTCTTAAAGGGTGGGAATTAGAGCAACAACTGGAAAATTCATGTTTTGAGTCACTGGTTGCAGGATGGCAAATTAAAATGAATTAAAATTTTAAAAAATCCTGCACCATGTTGAAGGCACGCTGCAGAGCACACGGATGGAGTGTACTGTTTCCTATGTGTTTGTGTGTCACGGGTGGTTTCTCATCTCTGCTCCCCTGCCTGTGAACAACCTGTCTCCCCCACCATTTCTTCTCCCTGCTTCTATTGTTCCCTTGCCCTCATCCCTCCTTTCTCTCCACTCGGGTTAATTCTTCCATTTACTCTCCCTTTGCCCCCATGGCCCCTCCTCTCTGTTCTTGGAAGCAGACTTAGAGGAAATCAGCTGCTGCGCTCAGGAAGGCACCACCCAGGATCAGCTCAGCCTGCACAGAGCATGAAGAACAATCAGCAGAAGACAGGGCCATACAGCTTCAGACTCTCCAGGACCCCCCAGACCCTTATGGCTGAAGAGGCCACTTGCTCCATCTGCCTGAACCTCCTGCAGGAGCTGGTGACCATAGAGTGTGGGCACAACTTCTGCCAAGCCTGCATCACCCAATATTGTGAGGACCCTGTTGATGACTCAGGTGACGCCGTCCCCTGTCCCAGCTACAGGGCAGAGTTCCAGAGAGGGAGCTTCCAACTCAACACTCAGTTCAAAAACCCGGTGGAGAAGATTAAGGAGCAGAGTCTGAAACCAGGAAAGGAGCACATTGAGAATTGGTGTGTGGAGCGCAAGGAGACACTTGAGCTCTTCTGTGAGGAGGATGGAAATGCCATCTCTGTGATCTGCAGGGGGTCTCAGGGTCACCATGGTCACCATGGTCACACAGCGCTCCCCATCCAGGAGGCTGCCAACAGTTACCAGGTAGGTGACACCACTGACCTAGGAGAGACCATTGCACGGACACACACTTATCTGGCAGGAGACTTCTCATGATTGGTTTCAGCCCAGGTGGTTGTTCTTATCAGGCAAGGGCAATCCCCTTCTCCTCAGCTGTGAATGATTAAGTGGAGTTGAGCTGAAGGTCTACTGCTTGCACTGCAGGCAAGCTGATCCCTAAGAGAGTCTGCAAATGCCTCCCAATGTAAAGACTGGCTAATTGGTCACACCCAGAGAGTGGTGGTGGATGAGACATTTTCAACATGTGGGGATGTGAGCAGTGGGGTCCCCCAGGGATTGGTCCTCCTGATTGTTTAACATCTTTATCAATGACTTGGAGGTGGGCATGGAAAGCACACTGTCCAGCTTCACTGATGACACAAACATGTGTGGCAAGGTGGGCACACTGGCAGGGCGGGACAGAACCCAACTAGAGCTAGACAGGTTACAGAGGTGGGCAGATGAGAATAGGATGGAGTCCAATGCAGACAAGTGTAAGGTGCTGCATCTAGGCAGAAGGAACCAGCAACACACCTGCAGGCTGGGGAACACCTTTCACAACAGCACAGTGGCTGAAAGGGATCTTGGAGTCATTGTTGACTCCAGTATGAACATGAACCACCAATTCAAGGAAGCAGTCAGGAAGGCTAACTGTACCTTGTCATGCATCCACAAATGCTTCATGAGCGGGTCCAAGGAGGTGATCCTCCCCCTCTATGCAACATTGGTCAGGCTGCAGTTGGAGTACTGTGTCCAATTCTGGGTGCTGCACTTCAGGAGGGATGTGGCCAGCATTGAGAGGGGGCTACTTGGGACCCTCCAGGTCCTGCACCCCCCTGTCCCATGTACTGAGGGCCGGGGGCATGGGGCAGGAAGCAGTGGGTCAGTAGTGAGGGGCACTGCATTGGGACTGGCTATCCATGTTGCACAGGTCCTGGTGCAAAAAGTTTGAGAGACATTGTTTTAAAGGATGGACAGACAGACAGACAGTGATTTCCTCTCCAACCCAGGACCTGGTCAAGTCCCAGAACTGGGTGCTGCCTCTGTGAGGCAGAACAGGCCCCAGGCAGGTGTCCTGCTTGCTGATCCCAAGCACAGCCCTGCACTCCGGACACCTCACACACAGGACCTGACACTCCCCTGACCCTGCACCTCCCTGGACACCCCCAGGCCTCAAGCCCTGTGCTCTGAATGGTGCTTTACCCTGGGGCCCTGGTGCCTCGCAGCTTCTGGGTCCCAGATCCCCTGTGCCCTGGACCCACAGGCTGTGCCCCACGCCTTGTCACACCAGGCACTGCACAGATGCCGAGGAGGCGACCAGAAAGCTCCTTCTATGAACAGGTAAGGTGTGGGAGGGGTACTGAAGCACAGGGAATGGAAGTGGCTTGCCCAAAGTTACTCAGCAGCTCAGTGGCAGAGTCAGGATTGAACTCTGGTGTTCTGAGGTCTGGGGCTTATGGCACTAGGTCAAGGTGTCTGTGGGAGAGTTGGAGGTGCAAGGCCTTGCTGTGCTGGCTCAAAGGGTTGGGTGCTCACAGCCCCTCTGTGAATAGAGACCCACTCCCCATCCTTTCTCTCTCTGATCCACACTCCCCCTCCTCCCAGGCAGCCTCAGGAGCCTGCTCAGCTGTGTCTCTCCCAGCTCCATGAGCTAAGGAAGTTGGAGTCCAGCTATGTTCCTGCCATGGCCCTGATGCTGGGAGAGCATCCTGCACCTGTCCCATGGGGGCAGGAAAGCCTGGAGGTAATGGGAAGATCTGTTATTTTTCAATGGGCAGGTACAAGAGCAGTTCCTGGGGATTGGCCCTGTTGCCTTCCAGAGGCTTGGGCTTCTGCACACAAGTCTCTGCTGGGGTATCTCTGCCGGCTGGGAGGGGACAGGAAACCTCCTTTCCACTTCCTGTGCCCAGGTGACCCTGTTGCTCCAGAAATTCCTGGGGCTTTTCTGTGGGATCATCACGTGAGTGCAGGCTCTTGGCAGTGCACATAGCACTTCGGTTTCAGTGCTGGCTGCAAGGCATTTCTGTGCGCTCTGTGACACAAAACACCTCTTGTGATGTGTGTGCACAGATGCTTTCTGGAGAATGACTCCTGTGTCTTCGCGGTGCCCAAAGCTCACAGCCTCTGCATCCCATGGCTCTGCAGTTCCCTCAGTTGGTTGCAAGAGTGCTCACGGGGAGTCTCCCCTGCCCCGCTTCCTGTTTCATTCCTAATGTAATTGTGTCTTTGCCTGATGCTTGAGCCCCTCCTGGGCAGTCAGCCTGGGACTGGCCAGTCAAAACCTGCCATGGTAAATGTTAGGGTGACCGTGTTTGGATCTTGGGGAGCACTGGATTTGCAGCTGAATCAGGGCTTTAATCTGTGGCTTCAGCAAAGCTGCTGACCATAAGGCAGAATGGGATATTAAATAGGGCTGTGCAAAGCTTCAAATCATGAGTCAGATTCAGACATGATTCAGATGATTTGGAGGCTGAATCTATGAATCTGAACTGAATTGCAGGAAGCTTTAGGCTTTCTGAATTAATTTGGAGCTTCCAAATTGATTTGGAAGAGTCAGGGATTTGACCATAGAGTATAGTGGGGAATCAATGAAATGTCTATAACTTTGTTGCCTTTTGGCTGATTCAGATTAAATGTGCAGGGATAGCCTCTGCTGAGAGCATATGTGCCATGATTTGAGGTTCAGGGGTTTCTGGGAAACTGCACCCCAAATTCCTGAAAGCAAAACTCATGCCGCGTGTGTGTTAAATCACGGTGAGGTGAAAACTACAGGGGTGGTAGCCCCTGGTGAGGCCAATAAGCCTGCCAAGGTTCAAGGAGATCGGTGCAGGGGTTTGGGGGAAACTGTACCTCAAGCTGAGGAGAAGCAAAACTGGTGGCATGGGTGACACTGCATGTGTTAAGGCGCAGAGCAAGGTGACAGCTGCAGGGATGGTGGCCCCTGCTGCAGCCATGACACCTGCCAGCTGTGGAGGAGATCAGTGCAGGGGGTTCTGGGACAACAAACAAAGGTGCTGACAGACAAAACTCATGGTTTGGGTGCTTGTGCAACTGTGTCTGTCTTGGGGCACAGGGTTGGGGGTGAGGCGTGAGAGATACTACTGCAGGCCTGGCTGCTAGGCTACTGTGTTACCAGTTACTAATCTATCATGATTCACTCAAGAACCAGCTCAATACTCAGTAGCTAGCTAGTAGCTACTAGATAATGACTTAAATTAATGAAGAAGGATTAACACCTACAAAACCACAGACTAAGGAGAGGAAATAATCAATTTCCCCCAAACCCCTGCACCAATCTCCTTGAAACTTGGCAGACTTTGTGGCCTCCACAGGGGCTACCATCTCAGCAGTTTTGACCCTGTTGTGACTTAACACATACACGTGACATGAGTTTTGCTTTCAAGAACATGGGGTGCAGTTTCCCCCAAACCTCTGTATCTATCTCCTTGAAACTTGGCAAGCTTCATGCTCTTAGCAGAGGCTACCATCCCTTCACATTTCATCCACATTGGACAAAAAACAACAAAGTTATAGATATTTCATTGATTCCCCCTTATACGCTAGGGCCAAATCTCCAAATAAGCTCCGAAGCTTCGGAGCCATTTTGGCCGAACCGAAGTGGGAAACCAATTCAGAGCTCCAAATCAAATCACTGATATCTGAATAGGCTGACTCTGAACCCGAATCGAATAGTTCCCTATTTTCAGAGGCCTAATATTAAATGTAATATTGCAAAATGCTTAGGCAAGCATTTTCTTAACAATGGAGTAGTGTTGTAAAGATATATAGTTCACTGTGTAAGAGGACCAGGATGCAGCCCACCAGCTATCATCAGGAGATAAAGCAGAAGCAAGACATGGGAGATGAAGAAGGAGTCAGCAAGAAACTGCAAGTGACTGTGAAGCTGGGTTCACGGTCTTACACGTGAGCTCATAGCAAAAGGCATGCAAATGAGTTAGATGCATAGGCAATAACATGCAAATGAAATAAACAGTAAACAGGGTCAGAGCTTAAGAGAGGAAGAGATATGGGTGGAACCAAAGGAGGGGTGAAGGTGGAGTAGATATTAATGTGCATGAACCAAGCACACACACTGGCTGGGAAGCTCCCCTCTTGCTAGCACGGTGGAGGAACGGGATCTTGGCGTCATTGTTGATGCCAAGATGAACATGAGCTGCCAATGTCAGACGG
>JAGPOW010002609.1:13876-55615 GCA_030014935.1 Caiman crocodilus | reverse complement strand
CTGCCTGTGTACGTGCAGCCTGGAGAGAGGGCACAGCTCATGTCTCCGTGGTCAGTTCTGCTCTAGTAAGCTGGGGGATGGAGGCGGGGGATGGAGCGGAGGGGGCTTCAGGCTCAGCCCCAACTGAGCTGGGATGAAGGGGACTCAGTCCTGGGGGATGAGCCCCTGAAGGCAGGGGGAGGACTGGGTGGGGGGAACAGGAGGTTGAGGACCTGGGTGGCTCTAGCTAGGGGCAGGGAGGGGTGGGATGGGGCACAGAAAGACAGAGAGATGGACACCGAGATGGACACAGGGATACAGCAAGGGCCTGCAGAGGTTGTTTACTGCTCCACAGTTGAAGTTTGTTGTTGTTCTCATTCACGTGGGCCTGGATTTATTGAGCCCAGCAATCACGACAGGGAGAATGCAGGACACCCAGGCACTGTTAAACCTTGCTCTGCTGGTTCCTCTTTCTTCCTCTCCCCATGACATCACCTCTGTTCCCTGATGATGTCGTGGCCATTGTGGGGGTGGTAGGGCCATGCTTTCCACTCCAGCCTGAGATCCAGGGAGTCCCCCTTTTACCCCTGTCATAGTGGGCTGCTGGGGATGGGGCTTCATGCCTGATGCAGCTCCATGGCTGTAAGGCGACAGGGCGATGCATTTCCTCCTGGTTCTGCTTATATTCATGAACTCGGTGGTGCGAATGACTCTACCCTTCCACCAGCGGCCGGCCGGTGGCCTGTGGCACTTGGACCTGGTTCCATTGAAAGGGGTCTGGAAGGGGTTGGCATTGAGGCGGGGTATCTGTGAGGCTCGGCAGCTCCTGCCCCCCCTCCACCCCCGCCCCTGCGTGCACGCTGACTGTGCCGAGAGCCGGTTCTGGGTCCTCTGTGTGCGTTTCCTGTGAGCAGTGCAGAAGTGAAATCAGCTGGGGACTCCACCCTGCCCAGCCTCTCCGCAGCGTCGTGCCGGCCTGGTTCCTTCAGTGCAGAGCCCATCTAGCAAAATGGGGGGGCGGGGGCAGGATCTGTCCCCTCCATTCATGTATAGCCATGCCCCTGGCACAGAGCCAGGCAAGATCTGTGCTACTCACCAAAAGGAAATTGCCTCAGTGACTGAGTGCACTCAGCTCTAACCGAGTCCCTGACTTGGCTTCCCTCTAACACAGCCCTTTGCTCTCGTCAGCAGTCTGGGGCCTCTGACGCACAACGCGGCGGGGTGGTGGGATGCAGGCGCACAGCAGGTTTCCTCCCATGGGAGCCCTGGCAACCCACAGCCCTTCCCAGAAGGCTCCCAGTCATCTGGGTCGGGTCCCCAGGGATGTGCTCCCCAGGGCGGGTGAGCTTTGACAGGGGAAAGGTGCTGAGTGAACCCCACTCCCCATCTTTGCACAGAGCCCAAGCTGGCGTGCTGCGAGAGAGGACCCGGGCACACACCACTTCCCCACCCCTTGCAGCCAGCTCCACAGCCCAGCAGGTCCTCACCTGCTCCTTCCCTTACCTGCCCTTTCATGGAGGGCAGGCATGGGTTGCTGCCAGCATAGCTCGGAGTCCTCTGCAAGGAGGCATCAGGGTAGCCAGAGCACAGGTGCTGGGGACAACACCCCTCTCAGCAGCCCATGGCAAGTAGCCCAGCACTGGCTGGTGGTGTGGGTGCTTTCCTAAGCAGCATGCCTCTTGTTATGAGGCCCTGGGCAGCTGCCTGTGTCCAGCGGTGGCAGGGGGGCACAACTGGAGCCCAGGGCTAGGGGGCTTCCGGTTCTGGGCCAGAGGCACTGAGAAGGATTCAGTATGAGCTCCCCTCTCCCTCCGCCCCAGCATCTTTGTAGAGAATTGGGCTTTCTCTGGGACACACAGCCAAGGGCTCTCCCAGGGGAGATGAGACACTGGGGGTTCATATAGCAATGGGAGTCTCGCCCAGCCATGGCAGCTGTGACCAAGCCATGGGAGCCGCTCTGACTGGACTGTCCCTCTCCCCGCAGTGCCCCAGGTGCTGAAGAGCTGCATAGAGTTCGTGGAGCACCACGGCATTGTGGACGGGATCTACAGGCTTTCGGGGGTCTCATCTAACATCCAGAAGCTGAGGTAAGGATGGAGTTAACACTCTGCACTGCAGGTAGGGCTCCCCCTACATGCATGGCCCCCAGGATGGACCAGGAGCCCTGTGGGCCAGGCCCAGCTCCTGGTGGCTCCCCTGTTGAGGCACCGAGTGGCCCAGCCTGGAGGCTCCTGCAGGGAGTAGGGCCCTCATCTCCTGGCACCTGAGACCTTTGCTGGATAGCATGCCACTCCTCATGCCCTGTGGGAGCAGTGGTGCCCAGGCCGTGGTCCAAGAACCCTGATGGGCCGGGATGCAGTGTATGTCAGCCCAGTGCCCCTCCTGGCCATGACTTTCCCCAGCCCTCGAGCATCCAGAGGGGCTGTAGGCTCCCAGGTGCAGCTCTCCCTCTGTTAGGGGCTGAGATGTCCCATTGCCCTGTGTCCAGGCACTGACCAACACGCCAGCCCTTTCTGCACAGTGCTGGAGGGTGGGTGACTAGCTTGCCTCACTCCCTCTGGCTGATTCACATTCTTGGAGGCACCTGCACTGCTTCTGGATCAGGGGCAGCGCTTGAGGAGTATCCCAAGGTGCTGGAAAGTGTTGGGCCTGGCTGCCAGGGGATGAAGCAGTGGGTCAGGAGCCTGGAAAGCTGGACTGACAGGCAGAGGCAGGGGGAGAGCTGGAACTGGGAGCCCAGAGCTAAAGTCAGAAGCCAAAAGTCCAGAGCCACGAGTGGGAGGTGGGGCAGCAGCAGGAATGGGTGCTCAGTGAATGGAGAGCAGAGAGACATGGCCTGGCAGCAGCTGGTGCCTCAAAGCTCAGCCAAAGAAAGGGGCAGTTGGGCACAGCAGGACCAGATGCCTAGGTGCATCTGAGCAGTGGCTAATGCAATGCACAGATTGATGAGTCAAAGGTGACTGGATCTGCAAGAAGGAAAGCGCTCCAGCCAGGATATCAGGACATCAGGTAGAAGAGACTCCCCACCTGAACCTTGTGAGCATGACTGAGGAGGCTCCTGCAGCTGGAGATCAGCGTGCCAGGCTGGAAGAGGGTCTTGCTGGCTCAGTCCCAAGGCAGAGAAAATATCATCCCCAAATCATAAGCAAAGGGTCTGCTTGGGAAGGAAACGTCTCATGCCCAATACATGCCTGGTTCATTTGGAACCAGGGAAGTTACAGAAAACACTCCCTCTCCAAGGTGCCGCAAGACTGGGGAGTCCATGTGAATGGTGCTCTAGAGTTGCATATGCTGCCAGTACGGGGACTGACTTGGATAATAAGTGACTTAAAACTAACAGAGGCAAGAGCCCTGCCAGGTCAACTTACCATGCAGACCCATCCCCTGCAACCCAGGCTGGGAGCAGGTGGCAAAGCAGAGCTTCTGCATCCCAAGGATGCTGAGAGTGATCCCCAAGGAGCCCCTTTGATCTCACTTGGCCCGCAGCTGCAGGAACAGGCACAGGCATAAGGCTCAGGGATGCGGCAAGTCATTTTAGGGAGATAAAACTCTTGTGATAAGTGCACCAAGGCATCATGACCTGATGGGGAGCACACGACCTGATGGGGCTTTGTAGCCAAGACATCAGTCCATGCAGGTCCCAAACCTCTCACTGGAACAGCACGGCTGAATGACTGACTGAATAGAATGGGCAAAATGGGCTCTTACTGTGCTGGAACCCACTGCCCCGACCCCCACCGGATGCCTGAGGAAGCCCCAGGGCTTGCAGTGACGCCCCCAGAGCTACTCCTAACAACTGCATGTGCTCCTGCAAAAGGCCAGACATGCACCAAAGCGCACTGGTAGAGCAGAGTGATTGTCTTGGATGCCAGAGGGGAGCTGGGGCAGCTCAGGGGTTGTGGGGGGGAATATGCTCCTTCCATTCCCCCCCTGTAACTGGGTTGTCCCGCTCCGTACTAGCCCAGGCTGCCTTGCTGTCTTCATGCTCTTGGAAGCAGGAAATTCAGTGAGCGGGTCATGTCTGGGCCTTGGGAACAGCAGTACAGGGAAAGGAGGGCCTGTCAGCTCAAGCAGGGCCATAAGCCAGCATTTGCCACTTGCACCCCTCCGCTTCAATTTCTGCTCCACCCAAGTTAAAACCCAACTGCAGTGGCTGCAGTGTTTCTGTTCAGGCGGCAGCTAGGGAGTCAATTGAATCCGTGGCTCAGTAAAATCTACCTGATCCTTTCATCCTACAGGCATTAACAACCCTCTCTCCTGTTTAATGGTCTTGATGTTCCACTAACCAAGCCAGTCTTTTGTTCTGCAACTCTGCTGTCTGCTGCTTCTGGAAACATAGCTCCTATGTCACAGCTCTGTGGACTATTTTGACTCATTCCAGTCATTCCAATGTATTAGTAAAGCGTCTGGTTACTTTTGACCTGGATAAAAATATGTGCTGTGTTATTGGGGAGAGGGGGATACACCCCCGTTTCTCCAAATCCTGGATCCACCCATGCCCAGTCAGGTGGTCTTCAACTGGCCCAGCCCAGCAGGGGCATGGAGGGGGTCTGTGTGAGCTTGTGAGCAGATGGCAGGTGGCCAGGTGCTTGGGCAGGGGCAGGGGTAGGCTCACCCTGGCTCTCCCAATTCAAAGTTCACCCAGGAAACCTCCTTTCTCTTTTGCAGGCAGGAATTTGACAGTGAACGCAGCCCCGACCTCAACAAGGATGTGTATCTGCAGGACATCCACTGTGTCAGCTCCCTGTGCAAGGCTTACTTCCGGGAGCTGCCTAACCCCCTCCTCACCTACCAGCTCTACGACAAATTTGCGGTGAGTGTGCCAGTCCCTGGGAGCGTGCCATGCAGCATTGCCTGGCCAGAGCTGCTGTGTCCACCACAGAGCTACAGGCACTGGGGTGTTGCTGTGACTTTGCAAGGGGGGCAGGTTGCTGGATCCCAAAGCAATCACTGCCTTTGCTGAAGCCAAGAGGCAGAAAGATAAATCTAGTCCCTTTCTAAGTAAAAATAAATGGGGTTAGCCTGGGTCTTGCCGTAGGAGGATAGCCTGAGCCCTGCTGGGGTTGCTTTCCAAGCCTAGGACATTCATGGTACACTGTGTGCTAGGGACAGAGACGCTGGGTGATGGGGTTGGGGGACGGCAGCAGAGAGAGAGCTTCCTTGGCATGCAGCTCAGTGGAGAGACAGAGCTGGGCATTTCTGGGTGCTGCTCACTCCTATCCCAGCCCTGCTCCCAGCAGGAACAACCCAGCATGGCCCCAACTGTGGGAAGGGCTCAGGCCAGAATGTGCATCTGCTCCCACACATCAAAGGTCTTGAACCACCTGTGTCTCCTCTGTGGGGGGAATCAGATCAGAGATGCTCCTGACAAGCTGACCTGGGTCTGGGTTGCTAAGGTCAGCCCATCACGGTCAAAGAGCTGCTTTGCCAGAGGGCACTGAAGGGAGCTGGCACCTGTTTCAGGCCCACTCCCTCTTCCAGTTACCGACTCCAGGCTCCCAACCTGGAAAGTGAAACTAGTGGAAAGAGGGGAGAGCCAGAAGTGAAAGAGCTGGTAGGCAGAGACAAGTACAGACAGGGCTTGCTCAGCAATGATGACAGTAATGCGTGAGCCCCAGAATCCTCTTGGCTTTACTAACTCCTGGCTTTTACAGATAGATCCAGAGCCTCTCCTACCAGAACGGCTGTAGGTCCCTTCTGTCCAGCAGTTTAATGGCTAATGCACTCACCCGGGATGTGGGAAAGAGGGTTCAAATCCCTCCTTTGGCAGAGAGGATTTGAATCAGCCTCTCCCATGTGCCAGGGAGGTCTTTCCCCTCTTGCAGGAGCCTGGCACACATGCACCAGAGCCTGGAGTTGGAAGGGCAGGGAAGAAGGCTTGTGCTGCCCCTCTTGACATCACGATGCTCCATCCTGGCACAAGCATGGGTTATGCCAGGCCTGGGGAGCCTCCAGCATCAGCATGAGGCACCAGCGCCAGGGCTGCTTTTCCAGGGCTGACTCTGGTCCCACCATTTCTGGCTGCCCTGTGGGCTCCCAACAGGTTCCAAGATCACGTGGAGGGTGGGGGGGTTGCAGGCGAACACAGTGAAAGTTGCAGCAGGCTGCGGGGTGCTATGGGCAGGTCCAGGCCACAATCACCACACAGAAGAGCCGGGAGTCTAAGCTCAGAAAGTCCAGCAGGCTTGGGTAGGCCGTGAGGCAGGGCAAGGCCAAGAACAAGCAGAAAGACCCAGGCTCCAGGGTCTCAGGCCAGGTACAGATGGGTCAAGAGCATCATGGTGGTCTCAGGCTATGTCCTGGGTTCACTCGGTGGCTCTGTCCCACCCCAACCTCCAGTTGCACTGTCAGGGGGTGGAGGAGGTGGGCACATGATATGGACAGTCCCCGTTCTGACACTGCTCTTCTCCCCCATCCCTGGTGCAGGATGCAGTGGCCATCCAGATGGAGGAGGGACGGCTGGTGAAGATCAAGGAGGTTCTTAAGGAGATGCCTTTGCCACACTACAGGTACCCAGCACTGTGCCCATGCCTGGCCAGGCTGAAGACAGTGGAGGGTGGCCCCAGCGTTGGGTCAAGGCACAGCTATCTAGTCCAAAACACTCAGTTCTCCTCTTCCCAGTGTCGGTACATGTCTGGGCTGTGAGGCACTGGTGAGGCATTGATAGCAAGTGCTGCCCCTAGTCAGGGCCTACAATGTGCAATGGGGGTACAGCTGGACCAAGTCACAAACCTGGACCCCCCCACATCAGATCCCATATGGGAGGTGTGGGTGCCCCCCTGCCAGGATGCCCCAGGCCCCCTAATTCTCTTACGGGCCCTGCCCCTGGGTGACTGGGTAAAGCTGGACAGAGTACCCCCTCACAAGCTGCTCACAGTGCAAGTTGCAGCCTCAGCAGCGCACGGACATTCGGGCATTGCCCTCCAGGGTGGTGTTCAGAACAACTCAGAGCCTTTGGTGGAGTCCCAGGAGGAGTCGGGCTGGCAGGGCCCTGCAGGTTCCCTCTAGTCCCACCCGTGCCTGAGGCAGGGACATCCCTGTCCCAACCATCATAGACATGCCCTGTCTAACACATTCCTAAAACTACATAATCAGTGCTGTCACACAGTCAGGAAGCCCGTTGTCTACAGACACCAAGAACCTCCTCACTTGCCGCAGGTAACACAAGGGGAACTACAACAGCCAGTGTCTTGTCCAACAGAACAAGGAGCAATTGTCTCCACTTGCAGCAAGGGAAGCTCAGGTTAGATATTAGGAAAATTTTCTCACAAGGAGGGTAGTAAAACACTGGAACAGGTTACCCAGAGAGAGGGTGGAGCCTTCATTTTTGGAGGTTTTTAAGATCCAGCTAGACAAAACTTTAGCTGAAATGATCTAGTTGGGGTTGGTCTGGCTTTGAGCAGGGGGTTGGATTAGATGTAACCTCCTGAGGTCTCTTCGAACCCTCATTTTCTAGGATTCTTGATGCTGCAAAGTGTGTTTGATCGAGGTCCCAGGTAGAGACTGTGCCCCTGCTATAGAAGAAGGCAACCCCCCTCTCCCCACAACCTGTACTAATCTGACCAGGGGGAAAATTCCTTCTTGGGACTTTGAAAAGGGAGGTGCAGATGTCAAGGTGTGCCATCGTCATGTATAGCACAACACATTTTTCTCTAGTTAAAACGAAAACTAGAAACTTTACTAATAGGCTAGGGGGCTGGCGTTGCGTTGGCTTCAGATCTAAGCAAAAACAAACATAACTGTTGGGATGGGCACTAATCTGCTAGATCATATATTAAGTTAAAAAAACCCACAACAAACGAGGCCAAAAATAGTCAAAAGATATTGTCATTAGTCTTGTAGTCATTATAGTTAAATGTATGTCTCATTCTCACCTCCTTGAGCGCCTTACCGGTGCCTCTAATACTTCATTGTCAGGTGTTTCTGAGTTAATCTGACCACAGCTGAGTTAAGGGTTTTAGCAAAAGCTAAAAACAGTCTATGGGGTTCTGAAGCAGAAGAGAGACATGTCCAGGACTGGCTGACAGACAGCAAAATTACAGAAGAAAGGATAGCTTGAATAGTGGAACATCAAAACCACTACGCAGGAGAGAGGGTCTTTAAGACCTGTGGAGTGGAGGGATTAGCAGGAATCGTGGAGATGACAATGAGCCATGAAGTCAGGTGACTGTCTCAGCACTGCCTGAATAGAAATGCCGCTGCTCTCCCAGGCAGTTGGTTTTAAAGTTTGGGTGGAGCAGGGTTTAAAGCAGGGTGCAATTGCACCACTGCACCCCCCAGATCTGCCCTTGGCCACAGTCATGTCAAGGAGGGAGCCACCCAATCAACCCTCCAGCTCAGCCATCCACCCTCCTCTTGGTCCCCTCCTAGCCCAATGCTGGCTGTTTTCTGTACAGTGCAGGGTCACGGGGACTGTGCACTCAGGTTTGTCCTATAGCTCACGTAGCCCACCTCCTGCTCCTGTGGTATCTCTCTCTCCATCAGCATGGAGCTGGCAGCCAGACCTGGCAGGAGGTGTCCTGACAGCTGGGGGAGGGGGGCGGGACAGGGCCTCAACCTCCCCAGGTCTGCAGGTACCTGTGGGCAGCGGTCTCTAGGGATGCAATCTGCATAGCATTGGCCTCTGTGCCTTGCAGCGCTGGGCACTGTGCAGAGGCAAGAAGGAGCCTGTGCTGTCAGAGGCTGCAGCTCCCTCAAAAGTCCCTGGCCTGGAGCCAAAAGTCCCAGTTGAAGGGGAACTTCCACACGCAGCCACGGAGCAACGTCAGTATTGCAGGAACCAGGCGCGGGCTTCCCAGGGGCACCGAGGCCAAGAAGTTTACCCTGGAGACAAAGGCCGTGATGGGAGACGTGGGTCGGACCTGACCAGGCAGGGCCCTGTGGCTCCTTCCCAACCCAGTGTGGCTTCCTGAATGTCCCTGGTGCCTTCATACACTCCCCCCATCTCCTGCAGGACCCTGGAGTTTCTGATGAAGCACCTGGTCCACATGGCCTCCTTCAGTGCCCAGACCAACATGCATGCCAGGAACCTGGCCATCGTTTGGGCCCCCAACCTGCTCAGGTGAGAGAGGTTCACTTGGCTGAGATGAACAATGGGGGCATCTGCAGGCCAGTGGGGGCATTTCCCATGGTGGTGGGTGGTGAAGGGACCTTGGCAGTGGGGATGGGCTGGCTGGGTGCCCATGAGTGTCGTGTCCTGCTTAAGGAGACCGATAACTGGGGAGTGGGTGGAGATGGGGGACCAGGGAGGCGAGGTGGGGACGGGGAAGGACAGAGAGCAAGAGCAGTGGGCAGGGCAAACCGTGCTTATCCAAACCAGCCCAACCCTGAGCAGTGGGACACTTGGTCCCGATTCTCTCTGAATCCCCCTGTCCCCGTGCTGCTGTCTCTGGCTCTGGGGACCCCTGCACCAGACTTGGGTGCAGTGCCCCAATCTCCTGGCCTTGCTCAGCTTGTGGGTGCCAGGCAGTGGTAGGGTCCAGACAGCTTGGAGCAGCCAGGCCCTCCTGTAGCTGTCCTGCCCTCCCTGCCACCTGTCCCTGTTCCCACCAGGTCCAAGGACATCGAGGCCTCTGGGTTCAATGGTACAGCTGCCTTCATGGAGGTGCGGGTCCAATCCATCGTGGTGGAGTTCATCCTTACCCATGTGGAGCAGCTCTTTGGAGACGCCCCCCTCTGCAGTGAGTCCTGCCAGGCCTGGTCCCTTGCGGGCATCTGCCTGGGTGCTGAGTCCATGGAGGGCCCAGCCCAGGTCCCTGTACACCTGGGTATGATGCCAAGTCATCTCAGAGGGCCATGGGATGGCTCAGGGGGACTCCTGCTCCAGGACCACGTGGAGCATAGCCCCAATGCTCCTGGCTGAGGCATCGTGCCATCACCTAGTGGCAGGACCCCATCCTCCCCTTGGTCCTGGTCAAAGGAGAGGACTGCAGCAGGTCCCTCCTGGTCTTAGCAGAGAAGAATCCCTGCATAGGGTAGAGGGGGGCTGAAGGTTGAGCCTGTGGAGCCTGACGGAGAGAGGTGGCCTGGGCTGGGCTGAGTTGGGATCCTAGTGGAGCCGACAGCTCAGGGGTGCTGCATCCAGGCCTGGCACCAAACATCACATCTCCTGTGATACACAAATGCCCATCCAGGCATGGGCAGTGGGTATGGCCCATGCACAAACACCCTTCATGCTGGCCCCAGCCAGCTGAAGGGTACCAAGAGCTCTGGCTGCTGGCTTCGCCATGACCCCACCCACATGGGCGCGTGTGTCCTTTGAGGCAGCCATGGCTGTCATGAGCTGTGGGCTGCCATGAGCCAGTTGCAGCCATGGGCTCGCAGAGGCTCCCATGTGAGGCTCTGAAAGTCCCTGGGTGCTGATGATCCACCCAGGTGTGGCTGCTGGAAGAGAACAGCCCCCAGGTGCAGGGGATGGAGGAAGCCTGCCATGGGCTGTGTGGGATACTTTCCCAGGGTGTCACTGGGCTGAGGAGCAGTGCCACTTGTGTGCCATCAGTGACCTAGGTGCTGAGCTTGGAGGGGAGGGAAGCCTACTCCGCAGGGACAAATGGTGGAAGAAGAGGCCTTGGGGCCCAGAGAGAATGAGATCCAAAGGGCGGCACTGATTTCTCTGGGGCTGAGGCTGGGCTCTCCTCTCCTCTGCCCAGTGGGGACCATGCCCCCCCAGAACCACCTCTTGTCTCCTGCAGCAGAGGGGGGCTGGACAGCTGCCTTTGCTGAGCGGGAGGTGGGTGCTGGCTCTGCCTGCCAGCTCCAGCCAGGCCTGGGGGAGCCCCAGGTCCCCAGTGGTGGTCGCTAGCACAAAGGTCTCATTAATCCAGCACTGAGACATTCTGGCCCATCTTTTCCCCTGCAGGAAACGACCGCAACAGCCTCAGGAAGTCCCTGCTCCTATCAGGTCCCATTCCTGATGGCCAGAGCTTCCCCTACAATATGCCCACCACGCTGCATCCAGGGGACGGCCCCCCACAGATGCGACCCTACCACACTATCATCGAGCTTAACGAGCACAAGTACGTACCCTTGCGCCCACCTCCCCACCCTCCATTGAGGCCTCCCCAGCCACCTGGCTCCTGCCCACAGACATGGGTGCCCCAGACTCCATCCCAGACCTGCCTCCGCAGAGGAGTAGTGCAGGTGTGAGAGCCAGGCATGGCACCAGAGGCCCTCTGCTTCTGCAGACAGTCTGTGCCCTCGCCCCACGTTCCCCAGGGCTGTGATGGCTTCCCTTGTCCAGCCTGGGGCAACCTCACCACAGGCTGGCCCCTTGAATAGAGCCAGGGCTGGGGCCTGCTGGGCCAGTGACAGGGACCTGCCCAGAGAGCTCACACATGCATGGGATTGGCAAGGTGCTCAGGAGGCCAGTGAGTCCAGCCTCCTGCTCCAGGCAGGCCTAGCCCAGGCAAGTGTCTTACTACCCTATGTTTCCATGGTTGGGGGATTCCTTGACCTCCCCAGGACTCTGCTTCAGGCCTGGCCAGCTGCAGGGGTAGATGGTACATCTTTATTTAAACCTCGCTTGGTGAAAGGTCAGCACATTGCCCCTTGTCCAGACGCCATCCTTTTTATAACCACCCTCCAGGGATGGAAAGGCTGTCATTAAAGCCTCCCTCAGTCTTACAGCCATGAAAAAGTTGGGCTGGCATTGGCAGGGCCCCCATCCCACTGCTCCACCCCAGGCAGGTGAGAGTGCACTCAGGGTTTTGGAGTATTGGACCATCTGTGTGTGTTAGGGTTGGACCAGGGGTGTCAAACTTACAGCCAGCAAAACTGTCATGGGCCTGCAGGTGCCAGCGAGCAGGGGGCAGGGCCCTTTGGTAAAAAATCCTGGGGATGGAGCTGTTGGGGTGGGTTGTGTTGGTGGTGGGGGCTTGTGATAGCTGTGTTAAGTCCCGTGGCTACTGCCACTGTTCTCCCATCCCTCACTACATCTGGGTCTGGGTGAGCTGGACCCAACCCCCCAGGTTAGACCAACACATGTCTGGGCTGGTTCACACTGAATGGCTCCTGCCTTTTGCAGGAGCTGGACTAGAGTTGTCTGCCTGAGGGCCTTGCCAACCCGGCCCAGCGGTGATGTGGTTCTGCGACAGGTTCCCAGGCCACTGTGACATATCCCTGCCGATGGGGTGCAGCAGACCTCACACGTCTGCAAGCCCATGCGCAGCCACACACAGAACAGTGCCCACATGAGCTGTTCTGGTGCACAACACTACATAGAGTGCAATGCTGCATGGGCACATGCACATGTGCACACGCACAGTCCAGGATAGCCCTTCTGACTTATCCCTGTGCCCTGTGGTGGTGGTGTCTGGCCAAGCTAGAAAGGCATGGGCCTGCCAGGCAGGGGCTTTCTAAACTCTCTGATTCTCCTTAGAAGAAAAGGCTCCTTGAAGGCCAAGAAATGGAGGTCAATCTTCAACCTGGGCAGATCCAGCAATGACTCCAAGCGCAAGATGACCAAAGCAGAGGATAAAGGTGCAGGGATGGGACCAGAGGGAGGGGAGCAGAGAGCAAGTGCTCTTGGCAGCATCCCTGCCCTTCTCCCTGTTTGCCACATGTTTTATGGTCAGTTTCAGGCTTTCTGCTAGGCCCTCTGACCTTTGCCATCATGGGCACAGCTGGTCAGGGCTCAGTGTCTCCATATCAGAGCCTCCCACTGCTCAGATCAGTTCAAGGAGTTGAAATGTAGGCACTTTCCCATGAAGTGCCCTTTCTGATGTAGCAGGACTCTGGGAGGGGAGAGGAGAGCTGGAGGGCTTTGCTGTGACATACACAGCGTGCCCCATCAGGCCACACTGTCCTGCACAGTACTGCACCACCCCATGCTAGACCATCTCATACCACCCCAGGTCATCCCATGCTGTACAGTTCAGTTTGTTTCTTGTTCCACCAGAGCATGTTGCTCTCTCTGTGTTTGTGTTTCCCAGAGGAAACAGTTCTGCTGGGGAATCTTGGATCCCTTGGGGTCATGACTGTCACCAGTAGAGGCAGAACAAGTCCTTGTGTAGACTGCAACTAGGCAAATTGTGCACCCAGCCCTGGGGATCCGGCACCCAAACTCGAGGCTTTTTGATTCCACCCCAGGGATATAAAGGAGCTGTAGCCAAATGTAGATGTAATCCATGGGCACTGGCCACTTGGGCAGGAAACCTCTTCTGGAGCTATGTTACTCATTCACCCTTATGTCAGTGCCAACAGCATGCCCTGGGGGCATGGGGCTCTGCTGGCTCATGCAGAGGAAAGAGCAGGAAGGAAGAGGTGGCAGCCTCATTCTTCCTGGTCTTGCAGGCCCCACATCCTATGAGTTTGTGCACAGACTCCTCCAGTTCCACCTTATGGGGACTTAGGCTTCCAGGGGCTCCTGTCACACATCTTGGTTGGAAACCCCCTCCTACTCCCCAGCCTGCATTGACTCCTGGCCAGGTGAGACTCATCTGCCAGGTCAGACCCATTTCTTCTTGTGCCCACCTTGTCCTTCACCTTCTAGGCTCTTTCATTTCCTGGTGTTTTAGCTCCAGCCCAGAGGTATGAAAGGGTTTGGGCTGCAGCTGGCATGCCCACCTTGGGGCTGCTGCCCAGGCCAGCAGTCAGGCCAAGCCCAGGAAGAGGTGAGTCTAACTCCTCACCCAGTATGTACAGCAAGGAGCAGGCCCCAACCAGCTGCCCCTCCCATCACGGCCCCCTTCCCTCTCTCTGAGCAGCTGGAGAGGTCCCTGCCTGTGCCTGGCCCCTTGGGCAGCAGCCAGACCATGCTGGTACCCAGCTAGCACATGGTCATGGGAACCTGCCCAGCAGCACTCAGAGAACTTGCACTCCTGGCCACTGTACCTAACAGAGCATCTCCTCTAGCCCCCAGCAGTATGGGGGCTAAGACACATCTCCAGCACTCAGGAGTACAGGAGCTAGGACACACATCTCCTGCAGCCTCCAGCAGTACAGGGGCTTGGACACACATCTCCAGCCCTCAGCAGTACAGGGGCTCGGACATACAACTCCAACCCTCAGCACTATGGGAACTAGGACACACAGTTCTGATTCCCTCCATTTGGGAATGGATGGAACCTGCTCCCTCGCCAGCTTCCTATAGTTTGGTGGTCTCCCAGTCCCCCAGGCCTTGCCCTAGACTCAGATGAAAGGGAAGGAAGAATTTGACTCTTCCACCTCAATCCACACCCTGGCAGCAGTGACCAGCGACCCCATCTGACAGCAGCACACAGGGAATTGCAGGAAGGCCTCAGAGCCATCCGGAGGCCTGTGTGTCCAAAGCCACCATGACCATTGGTGTGGCTTGGCCCCACGGTGGAGCAGGCTCAGCATGGTCAATGCCAAAGGTCTGGCCTTAAATCCTGAGCCCTTAAACCCAGCCTATTAGGCACAGACTCTGGCTGGGCTGTGAGCACTTCTGGGGCTGGGGTTTGGCCTTTCTTCCATGTGCTGCAGGAGCTAGAGCTTCCCGGGCAGTGCCGAACACTGTGACATCGTGGTAGGACCACTCAACCTGGTGATGCCATCTCAGCGGAGCAGCTCCCTGGGCCCATGCCACGACCCTGGGGGCCTCATCACTCCTGCCTTGTGCTCAGTTTGTGGGGTTTTGTTTTGCAGACGATAAGTCTGGCAAGGTGTGCCTGCGACCAGCGAAGAGCATGGATTCCCTTAGCTCCATGCCCTGCGCCAATGAGGGTAGGTGGGCAGCTTGGGGAAGACATGCCATTTGCAGAGTCTTTCCCATGGGCAGGGACCAGGGTCATTTGTGCAGCACCTCTCCTCGCTCCCCAGGGGTTAGGGATGCCCCTGCCCAAGCCTGGCCTGGGTAGAGCGGAGGATCCAGCTGCTGCTGTGAGTGCCTACAAACCATCTGGCTTCTCCCAGGTGTAAGCCCTGGGCATGGCCGTGCTGGAGTGTCTGGCTGGCTGCTAGCTGAGTGAACAAACCCCTGCCCAAGTTCCCCCCTCCTCACATGCCTCAAACACATCCTGCCTAGGCAGTGATAGGAGGCAGCACCCCTCCATCAGATCCATGACTGTACTCCTCTCTCTTATGGGGCAGCCTGGTTTGGCTTTTCATATGGCAGCTCTTTGGACAATGAGGCGGGGCAGCCGCACTCTCTACTGGGTCTCTTGCCTCCTTCCTTGGGGTTCTAGGGCTGTGGAGAGGGGCTAGGACAGGGTCCTGATCTGTCTCCTGTTTTGGGTTCAGATGACACCCGGCTGGGCAGGAAGCGGCCGCAGAAGCAGGCCCCCCAGCGCCGGGAGAGCTTTGACAGCCCGTCGTCGCGGGAAGACAGCTTCTTGGAGTCAGAGGAGTTCCCCGAGGAGAGGCTCAAAGGCGAGGAGGGGCAGAAGATGGTGGAGTCCGAGGGGGAGGCCACAGCCAAGTCAGAGCCCACGACGCCCAAGCCGGGGCGGGCCTCGCTGGTGGGCCGCTCCCCGAAGGCCACGCGGAACCGGGCGGAGAAGTGCGCCGGGGTCCATATCTCCGGCCCCTTCTCCGTCACCGTGCCCTTCCACATCACCTCCAACCTCTCCCTGTCCCGGCTGACCCGGGGGCTGGAGTGCCCTGCCCTGAGCTACTGCAAGGAAGCCTCTGAGAGCCCCGCGGTGCGCGAGGGGGGAGCCAGCAAGAAGCAGGCTGCTGAAGCAGGGCCAGCAGCTGAGAGTGCCTGCAGCACAGAAGATGCCCTGGGTAAGTGGGTAGCATGGCCTGGGCCGTGGTGTGGACATCATCCGTGCTACATTGGTGGGCACTGCCCTGAGTGGGGGGGGTCTGTAGCACTCCCACAACACTGCAGCCAGGAGCACAGCCCTGTCTCTCCTCCCACCACACCCAAGAGCAGGGCAGGGAGGGCAGGGCACCCCCAGGGCTGTTTCACTGCTGTGGCTGGTGGTAGCAGACCTCCTGCCAGCTGCCACAGCACAAACAGTGACCCTCTCTGCTCATGTACCTCCTGGACCCCTGCCAGTGAGCAATCAAGCATGTGCTGCCTGCTCACTGGCTGCGTGGTCAAGCAGTGCACCCCTTTCAGCTTGCCCTCCCCTGCCTGAAGCAGGTGGAAGTAACCTGTTCCTTGCCCAGGAAGGGGCGGCACAGACCACGGAGGCACAGGATGGGATTCGCCTTAACTTGCAGTTATAGAGGGCATGGCCTCTCCCCGGGATCTTTTGGTCATCTATTAACAACCCTTTAGAGAAGCAGGAGGTTGGCTCCCATGGTTCAACTGCTTTCCCTGGGGCAGTTTCGGGTGTGATGTCTTGTATGGTGTCAGGACTGACAGCACTTTTATGTAGAGTTTAGATTGGGGTTTGTCTGGGGTGGTTTGGACAGGGCTGATCCTGCCTCAGGCAGGGGTTGGACTAGGTCCCTTCCACCTCACTGCTCTGGGATTTATGATAATAAGCAGAAAGGGAAGGAAAGTAGGCTAACCTGTCAAGTGAGAGACCCTGGCCTTGCAAAGATCCCTGGCTCGTCACCCCCACTCCTCCCTCCAATGCAACAGCCAGCAATGGGGGACTGTCTCATGCATTCATCTAAAATTAATTTTTGATATTCTCAACACCAGGGAGCTTCAGCAATGTCAGCAACAGCTGCTGCAGCTGGGTTGAAAGGCAACAGACCCCCCACCCCCCAGCAGGTCAGACACCCCTTCAGCCAGGCATGGCCCGAGGGAGGGGGGAGGGGGAGCAGTGGCCTTGGGGTAGGGCCTAGCTGGGAGTGCTGCAGAGGCAGGACACGGCAGTTGTGAGCTCCTTGGTGGCATGCGGCTCTGTTGCTGGCTCTGCTGCCTTGTGGTGCCCCTGATTGTGCCCCAGCCCTGTGCAAGGTTCTTGAAGGAGGATTCTGGCCTGGGGACAGGGCCCTGATCCTACCTTGCCTGTGGCTGGACTTTGGCCACGGGACGTGCCCCTCCCCACCCTATTACCCTGCAGTGGCTGCAAGCAAAGCACTGGCTGCGAGACATTCCCCTCACCTTTTCTCGCTCACCGCCCTCTGCATTTGCATTCAAAGCAGGGACCACGGCGGAAGGCCCCGATACAGAGGAGACCCGCATCTCCTTGGAGCTACGGGATTCCTTCTCATTCCTGGATAGCCAGGACGCCTGGCAGGATGAAGGGGCTGAAGGTGACCCGCTACCAAGGAGCCGCCTGGGGGAAACTGGCCCCAGTCTGGCTGGCGAGATGATGGATGGTTTCTCAGCGATGGATGAGGACATGGAGAGCGGGTTCATGAATGTACGTTCTCGGCAGCACTGAAACCCAGATGCTGTTTTTACCCCTGGCATCTGCTTGGATACAGTGACAGACAGACAGACAGAGGGGCTGTGTGGGGTTAAGCAGACAGGGAGGGAAGGAGTCAGCTTGATAGGTTGAGTGCGTGGGGATGGACGAGTAAATGGATGAATGAAGGGAGGAAGGGAGGGATAAACAGACACACACATGCACATTTACTGTGGACGACATATGTGGGGTGAACTCCCCTGGGCCAGCTCAGCAAACCAAGCTCACTCAGGCAATTGGGCTCAGGCCCCCCATGCCAGCGAGGGATTTCACTGATATTGCTCCAGTCCCCAGGGTCTGCATTGTCCATCCCTGCTGAGCAGCTCAGCCATGCTGCTGGCAGGTCCCATGGGGGAGTGAGTGAAAGAGCTGTGGGTTTCTGACTGGCAGTGCCCAGCTCCTGGCCCCCAGGTAAACCCAGGCTCACAGCAGAGTCTCAGGCCCCAGGTCCCCTTCCACATACCCTCAGCTACCCAGGGAGCCTAGCTGCCACCATGGAGGAATTAACTCTCTGCCTGCTTTCCCCTGGCAGCCAGAGGAGTTTTCGATGGAACCACCCCCAAACTACTTCTCCATCGAGGAGTGCATGAACGAGGAGGTGTACTACATGGCCTACAGCGGCTCAGAAAGCGAGGACCTCTACCGTGAGACGGACTCTGAGGATGCCTTCATGAGTGCCCATGATGACCTGAGTCCCTTAGCCAGTGAGCTGGAGAACCTCCGGGAGCCTGGTGGAGACCCAGCTCCGGGCACAGCTCTCCTGGAGAAGGGGCTGGAAGGAGATGCAACTCCAGAGCCCCTCTGCCAACAGACCACGAACCTGGTGGAAGGAGCAGCTTCTGCTGGAGCCCCAAGTGGCTCCTCGTTCCCCGGCAAAGATGGCACAGCAGAGGTGCCTCTGCCAGGCAGCTTAGCCAAGCTGTGTCTGAGAGAGGAGGCCTCAGGGGACCCCTGCATCCATCTGCAGCAGTCAGAGCTCAGTGCAGGCACCCCCCAAGAAGGCATGAAGGAGTGGGATGAAGAAGACCTGCTCCTTGAAAGTGACTGTTCTTTGCCCAGTGAAGGGCCAGGCTCATCTTGGGCTGAGACCACCACTAGCAGCGTCCCCTTAGCAAGGTGCGAGGGCATTTGGGAACCAAAGAGCAGAACAGGCTCCGAAGGAAAGGAACAGGGCTGGGGCCCAGTGGGTGCTGAGCCAATCCCACAGGTTTCTGGCGCATCTGTCCAGGAGGGCTCTGGTCATGCCAGAGAGAGGGAAGTGAGTACTGGTCCCTCAACACCATCCACCGGGCAGTTGCAGAGTGGAAAGGGCTGGGCTCAGCCTCACACTGGGGCTGCTCCAGATGCCACACAGGGAACAGGTTTCACAGCTGGCCCTGACCCCTGGCCGGACACAGGCCCAGAGGCTGCCATGGTCCCTGTTCCTGAAGAGGGCCCTGACACAGCCCTTGTCCATACTATGCACGGCTTTGAAAGCACCATGGACCTTGTGGCTGAGAACGGCCATGAGACTCATCTCTTCCTTGAGACTCTCCCTGAAACCACTCTGTCTCCTGAGGACTCCCCCAGAGTCACCCCCTCACTGGGGTGCAGCTCTGCTGGTGCCCCGCAGGGACCTGAGCATCCCATGCCAGCAGCCCCCCTTGCAACAGAACCCGGCTTGCACATGGGGCTGCGCCCCGATGGCAGCGTTGTCATGAGGCTGACGGCCAGCACCATCCGTGTCCAGCAGGTGAAGTCTGTCCCGGTGGTGCCACCCAAGCCCCAATTCGCCAAGCTCCCTCCTGCCCTGAAGCCCAAGGTCCCACCAGGAGAATTTTCAACCTGGCCCCAGCCGACTACGCCAGAGAAGGGTGGGGAGCACTGGAGGACCCCACCGCAGAGGCAGTCGCACCCTGTCAGCCTGGACACAAGTGGCGGGGGCCTGGGGGCCACAGATTTCAGCAAGGAATCATCCCTCCAGAAGCCGTCCAAGCTGGAGAAGCGCCACAGCAGCGCCGACAGCCCTGACCCAATCTCGGATGCCCTGCTCAGGCAGCGGCGAGCCAGCTGGCGGAGTGGCATCAGCATGTCCTTCGATGAGGCTGTGGCCCTGGCCAAGGAAAGGCACCTGGCCCAGGTCCCTGGGCAGAGGATCCAGACCTACTGTGGGGAGAACGTACAAGAGGTGCCCAGCCCCACCAAACCAGAGAAGCTGTCCCCCATTCCCAAGCCGGCTCTGAGGGCCCTGGGACAGCGTCCCCTGCGCACGCTCAGCTGCACAGGGATCCCACTGTCCCCTGACAGCTCAGCTGTAGGAAAGAACCCATTCCAGGTCACCGGGCTCGACCCTGCCTGTGAATGCCAACCGCCGCTGAGCCCAGAACCAGCACCCTTTGCTCACGATCTTCCTCCCAGGAACAGGTTGAGCCTGCCCAGGCTGGGCCTGCGGCCTGTCGATGGGGAGGAGCCCACCGGCGCCGTGCCCCAACAACGGCGGTCCCTGGCTCTGGAGGTCAGAGGCAGCCATGAGGCAACAGATTTCTGAGCACGTGGAGGGACCTGCACTGGCCGGTGGGCGGGCGACAGTGCTGGCACCCCAGCCCTCACTCGCTGCCCTCTCAGCATCGGGGAAACGGCGTGTTTTGTCCATGGTGTGTGCTGGAGGGGATCTCACCACTTGTACTAGCCTGGCTGCACTGCAGGGTTCACACGAGCCCCAACCAGCCCACGCTGGTACCCTCAGACACTTGGGCTTAACAAACTGCTCCTCCCCTTCTCCTCCATCAGGCTGAGATCCCCCTGCTTCACAGAGGAGTCCCCCAGCCTGTTTGGCCAGGGCACGAGCCAACCCACTTGCAACGTGCTCTGAACCACTGAGCTAAAGGCTCTTGGCGCCACATCAGGGCAGGCTTTGCTATGAGTAATGTGCGGTTGCATTCTCAGGAGTGCCAAGTGTCCATGCAGAAGCTGATGGGCGCTGCGGGGACTCTGCTCCACAAGCACCCTGAAGACCGACAGCAGGTTGTCTGCAAATCCACAGGGTGCACTGGGGTGCGACCCACAGCAACCAGCTCTGCAGTCACAGGCGCTCAGGCCACCCAGACCTTGCAGCCATCTCCTCTCTTGCTTATAGGAAATTTGCTGGAAGAGAAACAGCTCCCCTGATGGAGAACTCAGCTCCGAGACTTCCCCAGTGCCCACTCTGCCTGTTACCTCTTAGCTGCAGGCCTGGCCACAGGTTACTGCCCCCTCCATCCTCACAGCACACCCCGACCCCACCAGCAGTCACTCAGCATGGTGGGTACTTGTTTGGGGGGTCCAAGTGGAGGTGCTGAGATCCAGGCCTGGGAGACGGTGCCTGTTTCAAAGAATCTGCTGGGTCTGCTCTGCTGCCATCCTCACAGGCTCCAGTCTTGCCAAAAAGGCCAAGGAAAGAATGAACCCAAGACAGACTCTGATGGGAAAGCACTGGGCTGGAAGGGAGGTGGGGTGGGCTGGAGGGGTGTGCTGGCCTTGCCTACTGCTGGCCTCCTCAAAATGAAAGGGGCAACGAGGGTTTGCGTCCCTCCCTGCCCTCTCATGCTGTGTGACTTCCTTGGTTGCTTCAGGTGCGCCAGCCCTTGGGGACCCATGGGCGGGAGGCGCTGGGCTGAACTGTATGATAGCACAGGACAATAAAGATAGTTTGGAAGAAGTCAGTGCAGCCTGCTAATGGCCTCAAATACAGTCCTCTGGTCGTGCCTGTCTTCAGGGCCATGTCCTCCTGCCTCTGCAGCCCAGACGTACCTGCCCAGCTGGGTGTCAGCAAACACTGGCTCGTGTGTGGGCTGTACTGGACAGCCAAAGGCCACTTTGAGCTGGCTGATACAATACACCGAGAGCTCGACTGACAAAGTAGGATCAGGTGGCGCCGACCTCCCTTTGGAAGCTGAAGATGTGGACTCCAGCTGAGCTGGAGCAGAGGGAGCAGGAGATGCTGTCCTGTACCTTTGCTCCAGCTCTCTCTCTCCCATTGCATCATGTCATCTTTATCTCTGAGTCTCCCGGGGCTGGTACCCTGCACTGAGCCCCGCTGCCTTCCAGCGGGGGGCTGGCTCTGGGCACAGGTAGGGATCTGCTGCTGTTTCAGGGCTGGCCCTTACTGGAAGAGCAAGGGATGGTGCAAGCTGGGGCCGAGATGCTTTCCTAGAGTCGCTGGCAGCGGTGGCTGTAGGACTGGAGCCAGTGGAGGCATTGCAGAGCTGGCCTGAGGTTCATCCCAAGCCGACGGGAGGCCCGTAGCTGAGGGCTGCGAGGCAGGAGTGCGGGGCGCAGGCAGACGACCGCAAGGTGCTCAGGAGCGCACTAGCAGTCAGGACAGCGGCTTTAAAACGCGGGTCCAAACTCTTCTTTCGTCCTCCTCCCAAGGCTCCTTTCATCTTCCTGGCAGCACACGGGAGCCTGAACGTGAGGGCAAATTACCAGCACGATCTTATTCCTCCAGAAAGAGGCCTCTGGGCACCTGCCTCGAATGGCCCAAACAGGGCGAGGCCGCCCGCAGAAGTCCAGACTCCCGCCCCGCGCGGCCCCTCTGCCTCCAGGCCTCTCCGCTGCCGCCCAGGGGAAACGCGCATCTTGCATTAGACACATTACACAGATTACGCGAGTTGCTGGCGAACGGCGCAACGAATGCAGAGCAGCCAAATGTGGCGAGTAACGCCCCCGCCATCACGGCTGCTCTGCTATGAAGTTAGTGCTTGGAAACGTGTAAGGGCTCCAGAGCTCGCTTCTATCCCGACAGGCCCTCCCAATCAGGCAGAGCAATGAGCCCTCGTTCCCCCATAGCTGAGAGGCAGCTAGCAGGCTCCTGCCCCTATCCAAGATGGGAGGGAAAGCAGGCTGCCCTTCTCCAACATGGCGTCCTCCCCTGTGCGCCGTCCCTCGCCCAACCGGAAGGGAGGGCAAAGGGCGGGCGAAGCAATCACTACCGTAGGAAAAGCGCCCCTCTCTAAGATGGCGCCCGCCGGAAGCCGAAGCCAAGGCGTCACATGCTTAAGATGGCGCCCGGCCCGCCGGGATTGCTGAGGCCGCGCTGCCCTGCTTCAAGATGGCGCCCCGTTCCAGGCTGAAGATGGCAAGCGGAGCGGTGGCTTCGAGCCCGGCTTCCGCCCCGCACCGTCATGGCGGCGGTGTGCGCTTGCGAAGCGGGGCGGGGGGAGCAGCGCGGGGCGAGTGCGCATGTGCACATCTCCATGGAGAGAAAAGGGGGCAAGAGCGCAAGAGGGAGAAAAGGGGACACGCAGGTAACGGGGGGGAGGGGTCTCCATGGCGACGGGGGTCGTTTCCATGACGACGGGGGTGCCCCCCTCCCCTACCCCGTCGGGCCTCGGGCCTGGCCCAGCCCAGCGCCGTCCCCAGGGACCAGGGAGCTCCCCCAGGCCCGGGCTGCTCTGCCTTTGTGGGGTGAGGACCCGCAAGGAGGGTTGGGGGGTCCCTCCCTGCCAGAGGGGTCCCCCTTGCCCACCTGGTGGGTCAGGGCCGTGGGGCTGGATGCCCATGGGATTTGCAGGGGGGCCTCGGCCCCAACCAGCCCCGGCGCTGTCATGAGCGCGGGAGGGGGCCCTGCCCTGCCAGGGTGGCGCGCGGCCTGCTGACGGTGGCGGCAGGCTCCCGGGCCTCCGGCGGGGACATTACCCGCCCGCCTGCGCCAGGTGCCAGCTTTGTTGACAGCCCGGGGTGTGTTTTGCCTCTGTCCAGACGCGAACAAAGCGTGCCCAGGGAGGCTGGGCCTCAGTCGGCTGGGGCCTGAAGACTGGAGGGCGAGCACTGACACTGGGCGGGTCTTGGGGGGGAAATCGGGCTGGGGGCAAAGGACTCTGGAGACCGAGGGAGCGAGCGGGAGGAGGGGAGGCGAGGCAAGCGGAGATGTCAGCGGTGCAGCCTTCAGTAGGAGCGTGCGGGACGCGGCCTGGAGAGACTCGGCGGTGGACATGACGCGGGGCTGATTTTCACAGCGGTAGTTTAAATGCGAGAGGCAGGAGACCGCTCTGAACCGAGGGATGGGGTTTTCCTGAACGACCAGCCGGGACTTGGAAGGATCGGGGGATGAAATCTTGAGTGTCCGAGGCTCCGATCCCCGGCGTGCGCCTTGTAGGCTGGTTCTTGCGCTCTGTTGCAGTCGAATGGCCTCCCTCGTTTAAACCGATTCTCTGCTTCTTGTGGAGAAATGCAAGGAGGGATCACTTTTGAGCACAAGACTCACGCGGCGTGTGCATCCCCTGTGGCCCCGCTGCTCTTTAAGTGAGCGAGACTGTTCCCAGCACTGTGCTCGCAAGTTGTTGTGCAGCCAGAGGAGGTTCGGCCCGCGCTGAAGTCACGGCTGTTGACGCAAAATCAGATGCTGTGGTAAACTTGGTGCTAGTTAACTCCCTCACCCCCACCCCCTGCCTCTGCTTTGACAGATCTTGCCCCCGGGAGGAACGCAGCCAGGATTTCTTAAGAAAAGTTCTCACTTGGGGAGTGGTTCACAGGGAACTGAACGCTTTTCTGGGATGTTTGAGACCGCAGCATTGTATTGCCAAAAACATGAAAGTGAAAGTGCTGGCCTTGTTCGGGTGGGGGCCGCTGGTGAAGGGAACAGGAAGTGGTGAGGGGCTGCGTGAGGTTCTGGTAACGCTGCTCGCACTTGGATACATGCACATCTTGAAGCTGAGAGACTCTTAACTTTGGATTGGTTTATAAGAGATAAGAAATGGTAACGTGCTTTGGCCAGATGAAACTTATTACAACTCTTCTGTCCGCCCTCCTAAAAAAATGGGGAGGTGTAAAGAGCCCCTTCCCCTGGCTTTGCAGCAGAGAGCCCTTGTTCCTTGTGAGCCTGGTAAGATAAAAGGGAGACCTCCCAAACAGGGAGGCTCACTCAGCTGTGCTGGTGGAGCCTCTCTTCTGAGTGCCTGTCTCCTGTTTGAGCTCCTGGCTAGAGGGATGTGGCTAGCGAAAGTGATGAAAATGGGATCTATAGCAGAAGCTTTGCAAAGCATTTGTGGGGTGAGCTGCAGGCTATCCCTGGCATGGGGTTGTAGGAGAAACCCGGTGCTTACTTCTGGATCTTGTGATTGTGTTGCACTGAGATTTGGTTATTTTTATTTTTAACATCTTTGGTTTCAGCGGCAGCCTGCGGCAGGGCTGTCAGCACAGCAGATGTCCCCTTCTCCGCTCCCCACCAAGCAGCCTTAGAATGACTCTGCCCAGGGTCCCTGATCCGGGCATGTGCAGAAATTTGTGGGCAGTGATGATGAAAGTGTGTGCCATAAGTGTTTGAGCTGCCTGGAAGTGTTAGGAGGAGGAGCTGTGGAGGTAGGCATGGCTGGGTGCAGTGGGGTGGTAAGACTGCCTTTCCTTTGGAGCGGCCCAGTGGCTCTGGGATTGCAAGCTGGCAGTGAGGGTTGAAGTAGAGAGAAGAGACTGGGCAAGGGCTTCAGATCCACCGGATCCTTACTGACCGTGCAGGAGGGATGCTGGCACATATGTGCACGCATGCCCCACAGCCACTGACAAGTGTCACCCTCTATCCTGCAGAGGAGGAAAGTGAGACAGCAGCTGGTCCAGGATGCCAGGGAAAGTGACAGGTGCCCACCCATATTTGGCTCATCCTGTCTATCTGGGTGGCTTTGTTCAGATGAATAGGGCACTTTGCAGCTTTGTCCCAGGCTGCCTGTAGGCAGGGTCCAACAACACCCCCCGCCCCCCTGCCCCCTGCCTTATTTGTACCTGAGGGCTAAGAGCAGGAGGCAGGGCTGAGAGGCTGATCTCCCCTCCAGCAGCCCTGCCTGTTACCTGTGATAGGGAAGAGCCCTGCAAGGGACCTCTGACTCAGTAGTTTTAGTCTCAAGCCAGCTGATGCTTGATGAATGTTTCAAGGCCCAAACAGCACAAGTCTGTGTGCAGCACAGACCGACCTCTTGAGAAATCCTCTTGGCACCGATAGCCAGCAGCCTGAGAGGGAAATACTGGGGCCACGTCTCTGGGACGCCCTCGTGCCTGCTCCTAGAACACTGACATGACGCATCCTTCCCCTGAACATGCTACGGCTCATGATGTTAATTGGACTGGATAGGTTATTTCCCGTTCAGTACGTTGCCCTAAAAACACTCGGCCTTGGATGCCATATAATAGTTGCTTCCTCATTCGTCCCTTCCCACAGCTGAGGCAAGAGGCCATGTTCCAGTAGTGGAAAAATGCTGCTAACAAGCCGGGGTAACAGGGCAGGCCACTGGCCTTGCTGCAGGATTTTTCTCTTGGATGGGCTCTGCTGCAAGCACTTGCGCTGCGAGGCCTGAATGTTTAAGTGCAGGGTTGTCGTGCTGCTCTTTGTGCTACCTGTTTACATTTGCCCATCTCTGCTCAGCCTCCTCCTGGGGCTGAGGGCAGTCACTGGTATTGGATGGCAAAGCTTCATAGCAGACCTCAACAGCGCTCAGGGCCAGATCAGATAGTCTGGGCAGACTGACTGATGGCCCATTGGCCCGAGTGCTGTCAGCTTTTGATCCAAGCTTAGCATTTTGTGTTTCTCCCTTTCAACCCCCAGTGCCGTAGTCGTACAAGAATCTCAGTTGTTTTAACTAGACAAGATGGTGAGCGAGAACCCAGAGCTCTGACCTCTCCTGGCACAAAGACCGGAGAAGCCAGCTGTGGGTACCTGACTCCTGGCAATGCAGTGTTTGGGGCAGGCAGTACTGGGCTGTACTAGAAGCTCCAGACTGGATATCTTGGTTGGATTTAGCGGGGGTGCTCAGAGGGGTACTCAGCACCATGGTGCAGTGCTACGTGCATGTCACGGCTGCGGGGCCAGCTGCACCCCTTCCTGACTTCCTGCCTGAGCTGCTATGCCTGGTGACACTGCCCTGAGATAGGGAGAGGTACCGTTCTAGACTGGGTGGGGGTGGGTTTTAAAGCATGCAGTCCATAGGCACGGTCTGTTCTCCAGATCTGGCTTCCTGTGTGGACTGTGCTGCAGTGTCTGCTCACAGCTCCTTTGCCCACGTCGCCACAGCAGCAGGGCTTCCTGCCACTGTCCGGCAGAGAGCAGGCATCGATGGGCTGCTGGTTCTGTGCTGCCCTGGAGTGTTGTGGCTAGGAGCCTCTGGCTGCCGGCAGAACCAGGTAAGGGTAGACAAGGGCCCCGAGGAGGTCCCGTGTCGTGGCCCCGGTCTTGATTGTAGCACTCTGTGGGTAGAGCAGGGACGGCTGGGGCATGGGAAGATCCCAGGTGGTCACTGATGTGGCCAAGCCCTGGTCTGGCCACATTGATTTGGGAACCGGCATAGCCCTGGCAATAGAGGAGTTCCTCTTGCTGCTGACCCCTGTCTACACGCAGGCCAGATCGCCACAGCACAACCACTGGGGTAGCCATAGCAGCATGTCCCATTAGGCAAAGCTGTGGTGGGGTTCCCTCTGCTTCTCCCCTCTCTTGTCTCACCAACATGGGAGGCTCCACAGGGGCTGGTATGGACTGTCAGGGTTTTTGCCTTCCTCTATAGCAGGGAGTGTGGCCTTCTACTTGGCATCTCTTGAGTGTATATTAACCTTTTACAGCAGCGGGATGTCGGTTGTCGTTGTCTTCCTGCTTTACCCGTGGCACATTCGAGCATTGTGTTTTGTCAGGGTTGACGGTAGTTTTGCTAAGAGGTTACGTGTTGGATGCGTCTGAGATGGCTTGGATAGGGCCGATCTTCCCTCAGGTAGGAGGTTGGACTGGATGTGACCCTTGAAGCGCCCTTCCAGCTGCACTTCTCTCTGCCTCTATGGTGAGCCACCATCCTTGGAGCCTGTAGCATTGGCATTGGCACTGCAAAGTGGTGAAGGGACATTCGCTGATGGAGATGGATCCAGCATGTTTCCCCCACCTGCCTGGGTTCTGCACAGCACCCCCATATCTTCCCAGTGCTGCCTTCCAGGAACATCAGGGTTACCAGGCTGGCCAAAGGTGGCCAGGGCAGCACTTCATCTGTCCCAATGTGTCTTATTCCTCCATTTGGGGCAATGCTCCTATCCAGCAGAGCCTACTCCCTGCCTGCTGACCAGCATCAGTCTGTCACTCTGGGGTGCCAAGTCCTGGGGACCTGCTGCTGAGAGGCACATCTTTGTACCAGTTTTCTGGTAGTGTTGGCATTGGTACTTGGTGCTAATGGCAAGGGCTTGTCTGTGCCCAAGTGAGCTGACTAGTAGGAACCCCTGGATACAGAGCACCTTCCTCTTTGCTTTCAGTGGGAGCCTCTCGCTTTGGATGCGGTGTACCCAGACCTGAGGATCCTCAGGAGCAGCTGCAGTTGTAGACTGGCCCTGCAAGGCCGAGGGGACTGTGCTCTTGGAGCAGGGGCTGGTGTTGTGTGGGGAAGCGAGGTCCAGCAGGGCTACATGACTCTCAAGGTCAGGCAGGTGTTTGTGGCAGGGTCTGGCACTACCCCTGAGAGCGTGACCTTCTCTCCCCACCCCCACAACAGGACTTCAGCTGGGGGGACTCCTGGCCTGTGCTGCTTGTCTCCATCACAGGGATCTCTGACGTAGGAGCAGGAGGCGAATGGTTCTCTAAGACTGCCCCTCTCACCTGTGGTACAGGCTTTCTCTGGTCACGTGCATGGTGCAGTGGGGGAGCTCTGCCTGCTGCTGCTACCCCCTAGGGCTCCAGCCTGGCTTTGCCAGGTACTGTCTGTCCTATGGGTTTCCTGGATCCCTGGATCAGGCCTGTCTTTGCAAGCAATTGGGGGGACCAGGCAGTCTTTACAGCAGGCTGCCTGGCTCTGGCTGCTTGGTGGGCAGGTCAGGTCATGCACAGCTTTGGCCCAGGGTGCTGCTACTGGGGTCATGTGTGGTGTGTGATCCCTGTCACACAGTAGGGGAGGGAGGCATTGAAACGGGGGCCAGGGGAGAGCAGAGCAGTAAGCAGAGCTACTGAGGGGCTGGCAGGGGTGTGGGATGGGGAGGAAGAAGAGTGGAGGGGGCATCACATGAAGATGCTACAGGCAGTGATTGATTCCCAGGGGCAGGGCTAAGACCAGCCATGCCCACTCTCAGGAGCAGCTAGTGCTGGGCCAAGAAACTCATGGTCACTAGGGAGGCGGGTACTGCTTGGCTCGTGGCACGTGGTGGCAGCAGGCAGACTGGTCTGAGTGCGGGTGGCAGGCTGCAGCAGAGGCACCCGGGAGCGTGCTCTTACCTGTCATTCTCTCAGGGCTGCCCTTCCAGCCCTGTCTAGCTTGGTGTATCCTGGTCCCTGGGTCCTTCCTGGTGTGTCCTGGTCCCTGGCGGCCCCATCTGAACTGTCACAGGTAGGAGTTGCGTGACGCTGGGTACTTGAAGCTCCTGTTAAAGTAGCTGGGGGCTGAGGGCATTTGGTGCTGCAGATGGGAGCAGCCAGCCCCCAGGATATCAGCCTCAGCCTTCAGGGCCTCCACCTGCACCTCTGTTTAGTGCAGGCTCATCCATGTAGCTGCTTGCATGTCTGTGGAGATTGCACTGCCAGCGCCTTTGTGTCGATGGGCCCCTCACAGTGGAGGTATACCATGCGAGGGGCAGAGATTTGGCTGATCCACAGCCAGCATGTGCCAAACCCCCCTAGGGCTCTCCTTCAGCTTCATGGTTCCTGAGAGTTGTGGCCCCCATGTTTTCTTGGAGCCAAGAGCTGAGGAGGACAGAAGGAGGAGAAGCAGCTGGGACTGATGGGATTGTTTGGGTGCCAGCAACAGGAGTTGTGCTGCCAGGTTTTGGCTCCACATCCCCCTGCCCCGAGGAGCAGCTTGACGAAAGGATGGCATGAAGAGATCTGGACACAGTGTGGGGTTTCTCAATAGAGGGAAGTTGTGCAGGGGTGGTGAGGCAGGGGGCACAAGAACATGTGGGAAAAGTATTAAGGCAGGGCCATGGGTGTGATGAGCAGGGAATGGCTGCTGCAGGAAGCCCTTGGAGGAGATAGGGAGATGAGGCTGGAAGTCTGCAGCGGTGCAGGACGGGGCTTGCGCCACTTGGAATTGAGCCTGGTGGGAGACAAACACAGCTCTGGTTGAACGGGTAACATCTGGCCAGCTGATAGCACTCTTCCGCTCTGTTTGGCAGTCATGAGGCCCCACTAGTGCACCCTGGCCCTGTGCTTCAAAAAAGTTGTGGGCAGATTGGAAAGAGTCCAGCAGAAAGCAACGGCAGTAACTGGAGGCCTAGGAAGCAGGATTTACGAACAAAGGCTGAAAGACCTCAGGTTGTTTAGGCTGGAGGAGAGAAGACCAAGCGGATTTGATAAGTCTTCAAATACCCAAAAGGCAATGACAGGGCGTATGGAGCCAAGCTTTTTTCCCTGGCTGCAGGTGACAGGACTAGGAGCAATAGCCTTAAGCTGCAGCAGGGGAAATTTGAGTTGGAGATTAGGAGTTACTTTCCAACTATAACATTGGTGAAGCGCTGGAACAGGCTCCCAGAGAGAGATCTTCATCCCGGAAACATTCAGAAGCAGGTTGGACAGACACTTGGAAGGGATCTTTTCATAGGAGAAGCAGGGAACCAGACTAGATGTGACCTCTGAGGTCCCTTCCAGCTCTACTTCCCTGTGATCTTGGTGGTAGTGGGGTTGTTCTGCTTAGATTGGGGTATGCCTGGAGGATGTTGTGGGGTTTGTCTCTTAGCCCCAAGCTGTTTTAATATTTCTGCCAATGATGGAGAAAAAAACTCTTAAGAGCCCCTGGATGGTGCCCGCCTTGGTGAGCAGGGAGCGGCGGGGACGGGTGCTTACACAGGCAGCCCTGGTCAGGGAGCCACCCAGTGTCTTCTGATAGGGTCGATGGGCAAGTCTCTGATGGCATGATGCGGCCTTATACAAATCATGGGCAGACTATGGTGCCAGAAGGCTGCTGTGCTCCTCTATCCCTGAGCAGAGGTGGCATTGCTGTCCTGTTGTACTCGGAGCAGGAGAGCACAGTGGCCTGTGGTGCTCATGCCGTTGTGGGAGCTTGAATGGGGCTTGGGGAAGAGGGTGAGCGGGAGACCTGTTCTAAAGGACTAGCAGCCTGCTCCAGCACTGGGCATCTGGTGAAGCAGGAGCATGCCTAGGAGGGGAAGGCAGCAGGGGGTCTGCCAGTGGGGTGCTAGGGCAGACCGAACCTTGTGGGGAGAGGGTCACTCTTGGCTGCCGGCAAGTGGCCTCTGCTGAGATGCCGGGTTTCTCATTCCAGGGCTTGGAAACCGAGGCTTTGAAGTGAGGCACGCGGGGGAAATCCACGACCTGCTCTTCTGATGCATAACAGAGCAAGGAGATGAAGGGGTGAGTGATGCACACAGCCAGTGTGGGGCCTTGAAGGTGGTCCTAGGCCAAAGGTGATATAGAATAAGCAGGGACTTGCATGGGGAGCAGCCTGGCTCAGCTCTCACTTGTGCTGCTGCTTCTCTCCAGGGCAAAGACTTCTGGGCTGATGAAGCTTGAGTCTTTTGACAGCCCTGTGTGAATGATAGCATTCCCCCTGCCAGACCTGGATGTAGACCAGGAAGGGTGGGCATGAACTTTGGCCTTGGTCAGGGAGATATTCTACCCTGCCTGTTGACAGCCCTAGCTTTGTGTGCAGCTTCGCTAACCTGAGAAGCGAGGACTGGCTGGAGTGATGGGCAGCACCGTGTACACCCTGGTGCACTCCCTGTACTCACTGGTGACTCATTCCCTTGCAGACAGCAGAAAGCAGCTGAGACTGAAGAGGGCACCGTGCAGATCCAGGAAGGTGAGAGGGGATCTCCATTCCGGCACTAGCAGCCTTCTTCTTGGGCTCTGCTGGCCCCAGGTGGAGCTTCTAGCGAGATCCCTGGGGAGATGCCCTGTCTAGAGGGCTTCCTATTTTGGAGGCCTGACTGGGAATCGGGGAAGCTGAATTCACTGTGGGTTGCTGTGCCAAGTGCAGCCCAGGCTGGCAGCACTGGGGTGACATTGCCATCAGGCTGTGCTGCAGATGCTGGTCTCAGACTGGGAGCAGAGGCAACGTCTCTGGTCCTGGTGGTTTTTCTGGTGCTGCGGGTCCTGATCATTGGTCTGTCCTGCTTCATGTCCTATCTCTGATGGCATCAGCAACAGCTGTCAGAGGTGTCAGGACCCCTGCTGCAGCCAAGAGGGGAATTAGCACTTGCCACCTGCTGTTTGGGGGGCCATCGCCCTTTCAGAGCCCCTGGTAGCCCGAGCTGTGATCAGGCTCTGTCATGTGAACCCCTCAGACAGGCTGGTAACTGCCCAGCCTCCACTGACAGTCCTCCACCAGGCCTCTTCCTCCTCCGGGCAGCTGGAGCTGGGTGAGGGGCAGTGTTGGCCCTGCACCTGGGAGCATGCATTTTTGTGCTGGGGGAGGGTTTCCCCAGTTACGTGCATCCCCATTCTCTTTCCTGAAGGTGCAGTGGCCACAGGCGAGGATCCCACCAGTGTGGCCATTGCCAGCATCCAGTCTGCAGCCACTTTCCCCGACCCCAACATCAAGTACGTCTTCCGCACCGAGAATGGTGGGACTCAGGTATGACTGCCCTGCCTTGCCCTATGGCAGCTCCAGCTCTGCTTCCGCCTCCCAAGCAGCTCCTCTCCACTGCCCTGACGGGTGTCCTTCAGGTCTGGAGGCAGGAGGGGTGTCTGTCAGCCTCTGCCTTGGATCCCCAGAAGCCTGGCTACAGCCCTTGTTCAGACAGGCAGGCACTGGCTAGTGCCTGATAGGGCTTCCGGTTAGACCAGAGACAGCTGGGCTAGCTGGATGGCGTTGGGGCTCTGCCCTGCTTGGGGTGTGGCCAGCTTATGGTGCTGGAGGACTGGTTGGGTTAGCCTGATGGCAGGAGTGAGGCCAGGAGCTTTCCCAGGGAGTGGGTGGGCAGAGCTTGGGCAGGGGCAGGAGAGAGAGGTGTGGAAGACTTCAGAGGAAATTTAGGGGCAATTTCCCATGTGCAGGAGGCGTGGGCCAGCCTTCCTCTCCCCTTGCCCACTGTGCAGTTCATGCAAATCCTGGGAGTCAGCTCTTCTCGGCTTCTTCCGCAGGTGATGTACAGGGTGATACAGGTAGCTGAGGGGCAGCTGGATGGGCAGACCGAAGGCACCGGTGCCATCAGTGGCTACCCAGCAACACAGTCAATGACACAGGTAGGGAACCCAATAAGCAGGGGTGGTACAATGGTGCTCTGGCTTGGGGATGGAGATCCCAATGAGCTGAGACTGGCACTAAGCTCACCTGGATGCTTGCATCACATGGGCAGGGAAGATCCTGCTCTGTGACTCCCGGGTACCTCCAAGCCAGTTCTGTGTTGAGCTCTGTGCTGCTGCCCTGTCCCCTTCTGCCAGTCCTGTCTGACACAGCCTGGATTGTAGCTGGTGTCCTTCCCATCTGAGCCATCATGAGCCCTGCCCCAAGGCTCAGTCTGACAGCTTGTGGCATCAGATGGACAGTGGAGCTCATGCTCTCCCTGGTCAAGGCTGAGATGTGGGCAGCCCGGGAGGCTGTGCTGACCCTGCTTTGGCTAGGCTTCCTCTGTGCCTCTGCACTCTGGAGTTGGTGAGCGCGTGGGGCTTGAGGGGAGTGCTGTCCACTAGGTGGGTAACGCTGAAGCTTCCCAGCTCCTTCTGTGTGTTCCAGGCTGTTATTCAGGGCGCGTTTACCAGCGAGGATGCTGTCGAGACTGAAGCCACAGGCACAGAGACCCACTACACATACTTCCCCACCACGGCTGTGGCTGACACCAGCACTTCTGCCGGTGCGGGGACAACAGCCACAGCTGTGGTGACCACCCAGAACTCAGAGGCCCTTCTGGGGCAGGCCACACCCACTGGTACAGGTTGGATGGCTTGGGGCCTGGCACAACCAAATACACCCTGCCACAGTTGGCATGGGGCATGGTCGGGGAGGCATGGGGTGGGTCCGTCCCTGGTGACTGCACGGCCACTCCAACTGGGGCTCCGCTGTTAAGTCACGGCGGCTGGCATGACTCCCTCTGCCTCACATCCCAGGCTCGATTGTAAACATGGCCTCGTCTGATGTGTAACCGCAGTGTGTGGGGCCTGCAGCGCACAGAGAAGCAGGCTGCTTTTGTCCTTCGGGTGGCACGTCTGGGCCGGTCGCTCAGTGCCTGCCCATCCCCTGCTTCCCACGGTGGCCCTGGCAATGCAGCACTTTAAACCCAGAAAAGCCAACTCATGCCTTTCGCTGTAGCCTGGGATCCCAGCCCTTGCAGATGGGCAGCCTGATCCTTAGGGGTATGCTGAGCTGGTGGCTCCTGCTGGGAGCCCCAGAAGCTCGTGGGCCCCAGGAAATTGGTCTTAAATTAGTAGTGACCCCCTGGCCAGAGGTTCAAGCCCCATTTTTGGCTGCACCTGGAGAAGCTGCTGCTGGTGTGTCCCCTGCTGCAGTTGCTTCCCCCTCCCCCCACCATGGTGGAGATGGCTCCCCAGACAACTTTCCCTTCTCTTGTTCGACTGCAGGGCAGTTCTTTGTGATGATGTCGCCACAGGAGGTTTTACAGAGCGGGGCTCAGAGGTCCATCGCGCCCAGGACCCACCCATATTCCCCGTGAGTATCTGCCTGCGCCAGGCTGCAGCATCACTCCCTCTCTTCCCCCTCATTTGTATCCGTGGGGTTGGGGGTGGTTTGAGCTCACAGCTCTGGGGGGGCTGTGTATAGGACTGGGAGTTAGAAATCCATGATCCTGCACTGTCAGGTGCTGCCTCTGTTATTGTGTTGTCCTTTGCCTCAGTTTCCTCCCTATAAAGAGGGCTTGTGCTTCTGCCTTGACTGCAGCGCTTGGCAGTCCTCCGTATCATGCCTCCTTGCATCCATTTTCCTTGCAGGAAGTCAGAGACACCCCGGACAACCCGGGATGAGAAGCGCCGAGCACAACACAATGAAGGTACAGGCGGGGTAGGGACAGGCAGAGGAGGGGGAGGGAAGGGCTGCCTGGATGCCTCCGAGAGAGACCTGCTTCTGCGAGGCTTCCCTTGGTTGGCTCTAGCTGTGCCCTCCAAGACATACTCCCTTGGCCAGAGCCTGTGTTAGCAGGTCAGTGAAGGCAGAACGTCTTTAGGGGGTAGCCACACTTGGGCATCCTCAGGTGAGAAGGAACTCAAAAGATTTAGCTGGCAATGTGGAAAGCCTGGAACTACATAGCTAGGCCCCAGTGTGAGCCTTGGCTTTGTCTGGAGCAAGCCGGCCTTCAGCTTCCTCCCCACTTCTTCCTCAGACTTGAGCTGGGCACTCATTACCCAGTGATGTGGGGCTTGCAGCCCCCTGTGAGATGCTGCTTAGAGGTGAAGGGTGGGGAGGTGTTCCCATGCAGCCACGAGCGTTTTGCATGTGATAGCTTCTGGATCCACCCACTCGTGGCTGCTTTGCACTCGGGGTGAAGTCTCAGCCAGGCATGCGGTGGGCTGTGGTGTTGGGTCAGTGGTGAGTTCTGGTGGAGTTTGGCAAAGGGCTCTGGCTGCCAGAAACTGGGACCTCCCAGAAAAGCTGTGTCCTGCTCTGTAGGGGCCTTTTCTCATTTCAAAGCAATGATTTTGTTCAGAAGCTGCGTGCTTCTGTGAGGAAGGCATAGAGGCCCTGCTGCATGAGTCATCCTGCCCAGGCAGGAGCGTGGGATCCCTTTTGGGGTAGGAGAGCTGACATCTGCGTATGCTGGATCAGCCCTGGTGTGTTTTCTTCTCCTTCCCTGCCCTCAGCTTGACCTGTTTGGCCCCACAGCAAGCCAGGAAATCCATCAGCTCCCATCTTTCAGCACATGGGCTTGGAGGAGCCTGCTGTGCTTGAGAACCAACACCAGGTGTTCAGTGCCCTGCAGCCATGCCCGCTTCCTTGCTCAGGGAGTACCTCCCTGTCCTGGAGACTTCTGTGCATCCATTCACACGTCCCAACAGAATAGGTGGCACGTGCCCTAACGAGGGGCAGGGTGATGACCTTTCTGGTGCTTCTGGTCTAACTGGGGTCTCATGCAGGTTGTGCTGTGCTTGGCAGAAGGTTGGGTAAGGGCCTGAGTTTGCACAACAGCCCTACAAGTGGGGGCCAGGAGCAGGGACAGCTGGGGCAAGGTGACCTTTGGCAAGGTGGTGGGCTGGAGCTGGTCTGGGCATCCCTGGCTTTCCAGTGGTCAGTGTCACATCCTGATGCCGCTCCCTGGCTCAGCATCTGGCCCCCGTGGCAGGGGAAACTGGGTGGAGGACTTTGGTTTTCTGGGACCTTCTTGGCACGGGGGTTAATCACTGTGGCCCCTGTTACTGCTCAGAACTATGGGGCTCTTCTGCCTAATGAGCTGAACTAGAGCTGTGATGGCAGTCACTCAGCCCCCACCAGCTCTTCCTGTGCCTTTCCTGGGCCCCAATCTCTGCTCAGCTCCTACCCTGTCTCTGTTTCAGCTCTGTGCCACAGCACTGCCAGCAGGGCTGGCAGTATGTTGCTTGTGCACAGGGCCCGGAGGTGGGATGGGCAGCAGCAGCTTTCTCAGGTCCTTGGAGTGAGGGTGGGGGTTGCTGGCTGCTTGCGGAGCTGCTGACTGCTGTCCTCGCTCTCCCCACAGTGGAGCGCCGGCGCAGGGACAAGATCAACAACTGGATAGTGCAGCTGTCCAAGATCATCCCCGACTGCTCCATGGAGAACACCAAGTCGGGACAGGTAGGACAGGGCTGCCTGCTCGCGCCAGGGCTGGACGCGGCCCCTCCTGCCGGACCCCGATGCTTCCTGGAGCTTCCCCAGCCTGAGAAGGAGGCTGGGGCAGGCTCGCAGGGGGCCCTGGAGGTCAGTGCCCAGGCCTGGCTGGCAGGCATCGCTTGCCGGGGGGTTGGGTGAGCTCTATGTTGCCCGCACGGCCAAGGGGCGGGCGGGACTGTTCAGTGCCCATCCCCTCCCAGCCCCCCGCATCTCTCTCTTCCCAGAGCAAGGGTGGGATCTTGTCCAAAGCCTGTGACTACATCCAGGAGCTACGACAGAGCAACCACCGCCTCTCTGAGGAACTGCAGGGCCTTGACCAGCTCCAGATGGACAATGAGGTCTTGCGGCAGCAGGTGAGCGGGCGCCAGCCTGTCTGACATGGGAGTGGGGTGGGTGCATTGCCATCTGTCTGGTGTCATTCGATGTGGGTGGAGTGTCCTGTGGCAGCTGTAGCATAGGCCAAGACCTGAGCTGAGCTGCGGCCTGTGGGAGGATCAACCTGGTATGACCTAGTCCCTGCTGATGCTAGCTGTGCCCTCCCCTCTCCCTGCCCAGGTGGAAGATCTCAAGAACAAGAACCTCATCCTGCGTGCGCAGCTGCGCCAGCACGGGGTGGAGATCATCATCAAGAACGATGCCCACTGACTGGCATGGGGGCGGGGGTGAAGGCCAGGGCAGCACTGGCTCAGGAACCTGAGGGCTGCTGGCGCTGGGCCCATGGCCCTCCTGTCCTGCCCATGTGCCCGCCCACCCGCCCGAGGCAGCTCCCTCCTGCTGACGCTTCTGAATCGCAGCCCCTCGCTCTTGTACAGCCCCGAGCGAGGCCGGCTCAGGGTCTGGAGGTTGACCCAGTCCCCAGTACCACCTCCCCCAGTGCTCCCTGCCAGCCCGGGCTTGAGTCCGCTTGCTCTCCGGAGCTGCCCGAATAAAGAAGCTGGCATTGCTCCCAGAAGTGTTCTGATTTTGTGTAAGACAAGGAGCCCTCCTACCCACTTCCCTTCCTATCTGGCTCTATTGCCCTTGTGCCTACGTGTGGCACTCACTTGTGCAGACGTCGGCTCACAGGGGCACAGCTGCCCCTTGGGCTGTGCACACTCACGGGTGCCTGTGCACCCCAGTATTACACGTTCAGCACCTTGCACGCGCTTGTGCACGTGGTCTCAGCCTGGCACTGTAGCTCTCCCCCTGCACACATGCCCACTTCCCCCTGCCCTCCCCAGCACCTGCTGTCATGGCCCAAGCTCATGGTCACGTATACAGCCTGATGCTGCCCTTCAGGCTCGTTATCACCCTGGGATGGCTGGATCCTCTGATCCCAGCTCCTTCCTCCTGCCACCCCCCACCTAGGGAGCTAGCCAGCTGCTTGGGCACGGCAGCTGGTCTCTCACCATCACCTGTGGGTTGTGAGCCTGACTTGGCACCGTCACACCTGTGGCCTGTGTGCCTGCTGCCCTGCCCAGCCTCCACTCGCCAAGCAGAGAGGTGGCGGGCAACAGTATGGGCATCACCCTCCCCTACCCCCAGGCTGGTACCGCCTGGCTCTGCAGCCATCAGACTTTTTTAAATTCTCCGAATTGAAGCAGCAGAATCAATAAAGCTAGTGATTTTGGGTTTTTCCACACATGCCTGCTTTATTTTATCCTCCATGGGGGAGGCCATAATGGGGAGATGGCCGAATCTGCAGTTGGGTGAATGGGCCGTGCCCAGGACTGACCACTGCCTGGCCTCCCCTGGGAGGGCTGCTGCCCTGGTCTTTGGCAGGGTGGAGGGAGCTGCTTCATCCTCCTGGTTAAGCAGAGGCCTCCAGCCCTGGCTGTGGGATACCTCCCAGCTCCTGTCCTGAGGCTACATAGGCTGCCCCAGGACAGGGCAGGATGAGGCACTTGATCAGGGGTTAGAGCAGCACATCAGGCTTGCATGCTGCCGGCAGTGGGGGCAGACCGTGTGGCTGCAGAGGGTGGATTTACAGGCCAAGGGGTGGCTGAAGCAGGGGTTGCCCTGTGCCCAGGAGAGTGGGGTGTGCAGCTGCCCCAAGAGATGCTAAATGAGGAAGCCGGGATGTGCGGGAGGCAGGGCACCAAGCCTGTGGCTTGTCCTCTGTTCCCCCCTCGCTTCCTGACCAGGATCCCTCTCTGTCCAGCTGACTGCTGCCCCCGCGGTGGAGGTGGGTGTCTGCGGCGCAGGGCGTGGAGCTGCTGAAGAACCAGAGGGGCTTTGCCGCCTGACCAGCCCTGGAGGGGCTGGTGCTGCTGCCCCACAGGCCCCTAGAGGCAATGCAGTGCCCAGGCGAGAGGCTGTCAATCCTGCGGGGACAGGGCATAGGAGGGCATTGCACTCAAGTGCAGGGAGCAGGGGCAGCCTGTTGGGGGCGCTCTATCTTGGCCCTAGACCACCCCAACCTGGTGACTGCAGAGCCAGGACTGGAGGGTCCAACAGTGTGGCTGGGGGCCTGGCACCTGCTCTCAGCCCCGCCTGGGCTCAGGTGCTGGTGGGAGCGTTAGCTGCTTCCAGGTTCGGAGGTTGGCGTGGGCTGTGCTGTGGCCTGAGGGCAGGGCCCTGTTCACGACTGTGGCGTAGCCCCTTCACATCCAATGTATGTGGTCCTGGGGCAGGGGCTGGAGCTGGCTGCCCTCTCCCAGTGGTGTGCCCCAGCAGAGCCAGCACCTTGTGCCTGCTCACCCCCAAGCCATAGCTCTCCCATGGCTCTCCCTGAGCATGTGGCTGGCTCCAGCCCATGATGCTGCCTGGGGGTGTTTGTCACCCATGCTCTGCCATGCCCACAGGCCAGACTCAGGCCTGGAGCTCCCAGAGTTGTGGCCCAGGAGCCCAGCCAGTGGTGGAAGCTCAGCCCCTAGTTTGCAGAGCTCTGGGACCCACCGGGAAAAAAGCTTCCAACCTTGGAGATCCCAGAGAGATGCCCCCCCGGCTCTGCCGCCAGCAGCTCGAGACACTTGTGGCCCATGTGAGAGCACTCAGCATGTCTCCTTGTGAGCCTGGGTCAGGTGAGCTCTTGCATCCACTGGCCACAGACTAGGGGCCTCATGCAGCGCTGGAGGTGAGCATCAACATCAACTGCACTATAACCAGAATCCTCTCCCCAGCGCTGAAACGCAGCCACGAGCAGCAATGCCTGGTGCTGCCCGGGTGCAGAGCAAACCAGCCCAGATCCGACCAGTCCTGCCGAGGGGCCTGTGGTCTCACTGCTTGAGGGCCCAGGTGCAAAGCGCCCGCATCTCCACAGCCTCAATTGCTCTAGAGCTGAAAGGGTTGTATGCCCGGCAGGAATGACGCTGTACCCCCCGGTGCCCTGCCTCCCTCACCTGATCTCGTTGTAAGATGCCTCGTCTTCATCCTCTGGCCGCTCACGGACACTCTGGTGATGCAGCCACAGCCCCAGAGCAAGCAATGCCAGCAGCACCAGCCCCATGGCCAGTGTGAGTCCGACACCCACCGCAGTGCCCAGCGTGTCACGTGGACCTGGAGCAGATGAGGACTGGAGGTCACCAGTGCCACCCGTGCACAGATGGATGGACACAAAGGCATGCGGTTGAACAGGGAGTGTGTCAGGGAGCTGGGAGGGGGGTGAAGAGGCTGCAGCAGGCAGCGCGAGCCTGGCACCCTGCTCCTGCCATGCCCTGGAGACAGGTGACGTGGGTGTCTCTACCGAATGGAGCTCCCTGTCCAGCCATGATGCTACCACACAAGGGGACAGGGCAGGGGCACTGGCGCCAGGGCAGCACTTGCCCCCTTCCCTGGTATTGCAGTGCTCCCATTGAGCAATGGCCCCACAAAGCCCTGCCCCAGCCCAGCCCAGGCCTGGCTGAGGGCATTTGGGCTTGGCCCCTGCAAGGCAAGAGGCGCACGTGCCCACGTGCTGCCTGTGACTGTGGGTGTCAGGGAGCAGCCTCACCATGGGGCGCTGATTAGTGCCCACAGACAATCAGACCGCTAGCTGGTTCAGGGACATCCAATCAGGGCCCACCATGTGCTGCCAGGACTCACCTGCATGGACCTGGAGCTCGAGGGCACAGGAGCGGGTCCCCAGTGTGTTGGCCGCCGTGCAGCGGTACAGGCCCGAGGCTGCGGCGGTCAGGTTGTGCAGGCTTAGCAGGGCCCGGCCATCCCCTACCCGCAAGCACCAGCAGAGAGAGCGGGTCATCGGGGCAGCTTCAGCTCCTGGGGCGGCCATGCCAGCACCCACCACAGCCCTGGATCTGCTGCTGTGGTCGGAGGCCGCCATCCACACAGCCCCAGCCTCCTTCCCTTGAACAGGCTTTGTTCTGGTGCGTGACTCATGGCATGTGGCATCTGACACAGGCCACCACTTCCCCCACCCCAGCCCAGGTACCTGCGTAGCTTGTCACCAGGGGCTGCGTGTCCGGGGGGTCCTTCTCCCAGGTGAAGATGGGGGTTGGCACTGCTTCCTCCACAGCACAGGACAGGAGCATGCTACCCCCTTCCTCCCCTCTGCCCTCGCTGGAGCACACAGGCCAGGAGGGGGGCACTGCAGGGACACACCAACACCTTGCCAGGGGCATAGCAGGCCCTGTCTGGCTCCCCCAGCCAGCAGCAAGACCCACCCTGGTTCATTGCCAGTAGGCACAGAGAGCTGCAGAGTGGGAACGGACAGGGTCTGCGGGTCCTCAAGTGAAAGGTCATCCCTATTAGAGACTGGGCAGTTGAGCACGCATGTGCCCTCCCATACACACACCTGCACATGCTAAGATGCACAGTTACACACACCACACCGCAGTGATGCTCTGTCCTGTACAGAGCCCAGAACACATGGGCAGACACGCTCACATGCACGTGTGCTCTCTAAGTCATGCAGATGCACATGCAGGGCCCCTGGCACTCCTGACGGAGTGAGAGGTGCATGGACAGGGGACATACCCAGTACGGTGAGCTGGACAACTCCAATGTTGGGCATCGTGTGATCTGGTGGGTTCATCACGCTGCATTGGTAGGTGCCGCTGTCAGAGCTGCGTGTAGTGTTGAGGGCCAGCGTGGCGCTCTGCGTAGGTGGGAAGGCAAAGGCCACACGGCCTGTGTATGGGGACAGGCCCTCCACCACCTCCCCCTGCTCGTAGGCCAGGACCTGCCCAGGGACATGAGGCAGAACAAGGTGTGAACAAGCTATGCAGCTGGTCCACCTGCCCTGTGCACTGTGGCGATGCATGTGCAGCAGTGCACATGGGTCAAGGCACATGCCATGGTTGCACAGGCACTCACAGGTGGATCTTGGCCCTTTCCAACTCCAGTGCCCGGATCTTGGACGAAGTCTCAGCACTGCTGCAATTGCAGCAGCTACTGCAGCTCATGGGGTGTTGGGGAGGGGCCCGCGCTGCACCCACCTGCTGAGGGGAGCTGGGGTCAGCCATAGGTGTCACGGTCCAGATGATGTTGAGACGGTTCAGCGGTGCTGTGGTGTAGAAGGAGCAGGGCAGCAGGACGCTTGCCCCGCTCACCACTTGGACACTGGTGGCCCCCACTGACACCTTCACGGCACTCGTGGCTGGAGGAGATGTGGCAGGGATAGCAGTGGGGCAATGGGCAGGGGGGTAATAGGATCCTGGCCGGGCCCTTTGAGTGAGGGGAATGAGCTGCGCTGACCCCAGGAAGGCAGGACCCAGGCCAGGGTGTGAGCAGATGAGCTGTAGTATGCCTGCAACCTTTGGTGGACAGGAGGGTCCTGCCAAGGGCCTGGATCTCTCCAGGGCACAGCGGAAGGAATCCCACCTCCTCTTCCATCCATGCATGGGCTGCAGCCCTCTCCTCAGCATCCAGGCTGGGGTGGGGCCCCGATATGTCTAACCCATGCTGGGGTGGGGCCTGGACAC
>JAGPOW010002607.1:20607-35935 GCA_030014935.1 Caiman crocodilus | reverse complement strand
GGATGTGGAACCGGCTTCCTAGGGAAGTGGTTCTTGCTCCTACCTTGGGTGTCTTCAAGAGTAGATTGGATAGGTACTTGGCTGGGGTCCTGTGACCCCCAGCACTCGTTCCTGCCACTGGTGGGGGGGTTAGACTAGATGGCCTGCTCTAGGCCCCTTCTGACCCTAGTTACTATGAAACTATGAAACGTTTTGCTGTTTGACGCTGTTTCAATGTTTTGCCCATAGGCTATAATGGGGAAGGACAAAACAGCCTATAACTTTGTCATAACTGGCCTGATTTGGGTGAAACTTGCAGGATTGGTAACCCCTTCTGAGGGCATAGCGCCTGCTATGTGTCAATGAGATGTGCAGGGGGTTCGGAGAAAATGCACCCCAAAATCTTGAAAGAAAAACTTCTGTCACGTATACATGTTAAGCCACAGTGAGGTCAAAACTGCAGGCATCCTAGCCCCTGTGGAGGCCATAAGGCTGGCCAAGTTTCAAGGAGGTAGGTGCAAGGAGCTTGGGGAAACTGCACCCCAAAATCTTGAAAGTAAAACTTGTGTATGTGTTAAGCCACAGCGGGGTTAAAAATGCAGGCATGCTAGCCCCTGCTGAGGCAACGAATCCTGCCAGGGTTCCAGGAAATAAGTGCAGGGGGTTTGGGGGAAACTGTCTCTCAAGCTGCAGACAAGGAAAACTCGTGACATGGGCAACGCTATGTAAGTTAAGGCCCAGCCGGGTAATAGCTGCAGGCCTGCTAGCCCCCGCTGAGGCCATAGAGCCTGCCAGCTCTCGAGATAAGTGCAGGGTTCTGGGTTCCTGCACCTCTGGTTGCTGACAGGCAAAACTCATGTCATGGGTGCCAAACTAGGAGTAACAGTCACAAACTCCTGGAAGATCATTTCAGACTCAATGCTAGGAAAAACTACTTCACAACTAGGGCATCCAGACTGTTACCATTACACCTAGTTTTCCCCAAGGGTGCCCTGATGAACAGTTGTTCACCGAGCCCTAGATGTACGTGTCCAATATAACAGTAAGCTGCTACCAAGTCTCCTCCCAGCCTTCGCTTTTTTCAGGCTGAAGAGACCAGGTCCTCAGTCTTCTCTCATATGGCCTGCTGTGCAAGTCTGATCATACGGATAGCCCTTCTCTGAACTCTCTCAAGCTTTACCACATCCTTGTTAAAGTGCAGAGCCCACAACTGGACACAGTACTCCAGCAGGGGTCTAACCAAGGCCGAGTAGAGCAAGAGAATCACGTTGCAACGGTTTTGCTGGAGAGGCATCAATTGATGCATGCCAGGGTATTGTTAGCCCTGCTGGCTACCGCATCGAGCTCATCATTATTACCCCCCGGGTCTGTGGTGGCAAGTGACATAGGATCTTCAGTCCTGCTGCCTGATGAGAGGCAACAGAGTTGCACAAGCACCCATGTCATGAGTTTCGCCTGTCAGCAGGTAGGGGTGCAAGGCCCCAGAACCCCCCCCTGCACCCATCTTCTTAACAGCTGGCAGGGTTTGCAGTCACAGCAGGGCCTAGCAGCCAGACCTGCAGTAGGTGCCCCCTCCTGCCCCAAGACAGTTGCACAAGCACCCATGACACATTTTGCCTGTCAGCAGCTAGAGATGCAGGGCCCCAGAATGCAGAACCTCTGCACCTATCTCCTTGACAGCTGGCAGGTTTTGTGGCCTCAGCTGGGGCTAGCAGGCCTGCAGCTTTCACCGTTGCACCTTAACCCGTCACAAATTTTGCTTGTCTGCAGCTTGAGGTGGTTTCCCCCAAACCCCTGCACCTATCTCCTTGAAACTTGGCATGCTTTGTGGCCTCAGCAGGGATTAGCATGCCTGCAGTTTTGACCCCCCCCGGCACCTTAAACACATACATGAATTCTGCTTTCAAGATTTTGGGATGTAGTTTCCTTGAGGGCCCCCCCCCCGCACTTACCTCCTTGAAACTTGGCAGGTACCCTACCCTCAGAAGGGGCTACAATTCCTGCTTTTCATCTAAATAAGGCTAGAAATGACAAAGTTATTGGCTGTTTTGTCCTTCCCCATTATATCCTATGGGCAAAACATTGAAAGTTTCGCTGTTTCAATCCTGTTTTGATGGAACGGAAGAGCTGTTTCGAATTGAAACAAAATTCAAAACCAAACACTATTCCATCAAAACGTCGAAATGGAATGCTGCTGTTTCACACAGCCCTAATGTTCACCTTGCCAGTAATGGCAACTTAAGGAGCATTCACTTCCCCTGGGGCAGAGGCAGCAACACCAGGCCTTTGAGTAGCCTCCCTGTGCTCCTCTGGCCAAGGCTTTGTTTCCCACTGTGGTCTCTGGTCCTGGCCAGGGCCAGCTCAGAGGCCTGTGTCCTGTTCCTATCCCTGGGGGTAGAGTCCTGCAGCTGCCTCTGGTGGAAGAGCTATGGTTTGTTGGCTGCTGTCTCTGACCTCTGCATCTCTAGCATCCAGGGTTGGTGTCTCTGGTTCATGCCCATCCTGCTTACTTCCTGTGCTGGGGGCAGCCCTGGATTCCTATTTCAGTGGAAGGCCCCAGGGTGCAGCCCCAGCTACCTGTCTGAACATGCTCCCCTGGCTTCTGCACACCACAACAGCACAGGAGCCGTCAGGGAGATGGAAGGTCTCCCTTGCTGAGCTCCTCCTTCCCTAGCAGGGGTGGGACCAGCATCTCCGTACCAGTGGCCTGGTGGCCTGGGGGCTGGAGGGATCTCTGGGACATCTGTGCAGCAGTATGTGTGTCTCTAGGAGCTGCACCCTCTGCTGCTGCAGCCTGGTGCAGTGCCCCCCCCCCACTCCCTTCTGCCAGTGCACATGTACTACTAGACACCACAGTCCCAGCACTGATTGACCTCAGCTCTCTCACTTTCCCCCCTTTCCGTGACTGCTGTTATTGGGTCTGAAGCAGGGGGGTGAAGCTGGACAGAAGTCCCCAGGAATCCCACTCCTGCACTGCCAGCAGAGCCAAGACACTCAGGGGTTGGGGGCAGGAATGCCTCTGCACTGTTGTGTCCCCTCTTCAGTGCTGCCCTGGGGACAGGGAGGGGTGGCACAAACAGCAGCCAGGGCTTGCCTTTCCCAGGATAACTAGAACAATGAGTCTGATCGAACTAACAGTGGAGTGGCTCTTAAACTACATGAATCCCGTTCTATGGATCACTGCCATCCCAGTGAAACTGGTCTCTCTTCACACAAGCTGAACTCACTCCCAAAATTTAATTTAAGTCACTTATTCTAAATAAGAATTTCACACAGGAGAGGTGGGGATGAACAAATATAATAAATCTTTCAAATACAACACTGAAAAGAGAAACAGTTCTTCCCAAGTGCCCTGGATCTTAAACATCGGATAAAACAAAACCCAGTAAAAACATAGACAGTGAAGACTTCATCCTTGTTAATGCAACTTTGATGGATGCTTTGTCTCCTTACACTGTGAGTCGGGAAACATGGGTTTACCTCCTATTCAAAAGTAGTCAGTATTCAAAGGAAGATGTTACTCTGCCATAAAAATAAATGTGGATTAAAGCTCCCTTAGGTCTGTGTGTAGCTAAAACCAAGTTATTTGAGCACCTCCCTGAATCCAGCGCTGAGGGATGTTTCCACAAGCAGATGGGAGTGGGGTGGAAGGTGCTCAGAGGTTTTGAATCCAGGTCCCTGTGTGCTCAGCTAATTTGAGCTCCAACTTTTGACACCTAGCTCTTCCAGGGATTTCTGCCTATGAACCCCAGTGGTTCAGAGTAATCTACTTTGGGCATTAAAGCACTTGACCTTTGTCAGAAAACAGCAATTAGGTTTTGAACCTAGGGCCTGACTCACTCCAAATTCGCACTGGCCACCTGTGTAGGAGTCTCCTTTGCTAGGCTGAGGTTATCTTGAGACTTGGGAATGAAGGAGACCTCCTGCCACACAGTGGCACTGAATGGCCAGAGAATCTGAACTGGTCCCTGGGCCCCTTTTGGAGTGGGATGGATCAGGGTGAAAAGACAGAGAGCCTGAAGGAGGGTATGGAGCGCACAGAAATTTGGAAAATGCATGTCCCACACATACTGTTCATCCTTCACAACACCCCTCCTCCTCCAATTGCCAATATGTCAGGACCCCACAGTTGGACCATTTTCCCAGGCCTTTGCCCCTTCCCCAGTCCCTCAGGCATACTAGTTCCCCCACTGACTCCCACTCAGGTTCTACCTTGCTTTCTAGTTCCCTGTCTCTGAAGGGCTCCTCCAGTTCTTCTTTGCCCTAAAGCCCCCGCCACCTCCCCTGGGTTTCCACCTTCTCCCCTTGTTACTCACCAAGGCTCCTTGTTTCCCTAACTTGACTTGCAGCCCCTTCAGGAACCCCCTAACCCCATCCCTTCAGGCTCTCCCATTCCACACTAACTCCCCATTCACTCAGTTCCCCCCACCCCTGCCAATGCAAAGTCCTTGTCTCAAGGCTGCTTTATCACCTCTCAGTTTGTCTTTCCATCTTTTCATAGCCTCCCTGCTCATGCTCAACAGCCTGTCTCCTCCCTTCTCTTGGCCCTTTTAAATTCCTCACCCCTCAGGGCTCTTCCAATCTCCCTGGCTCCTTTCAAGACTCCCTTGTTCCCCACAATGCAACTCACTCTCCCTGAAGCTCATCCATTCCCACTGACTGCTGAAGCTCTCAGAGAATTTCTAGGGAACCCTAACCCATCCCCTCAAGGCTCCCCCCTCCCCGCCATCTCCTCAGGTTTCTATATTCTCTGTTATTTCTGTCCCCAGAGCTGCAATGAGGGATGGGGTTGAGAATGGACCTATGTGGGGACTGGAATTGCCCCCCCAGCACTGAAACAGATATATGGAGCTAAGAACATGGCCCAGACACACTGCTGACAAATGGGGGAGGAGCTGAGAATTGGTATGCTCAGTGCATGGCACAGGTACACTGTGCTGAGCAAGCCCTGCACAAGACCAGGTCTCTCCTTGCAGGGCCATCCCTGGGTGACTGCCCCAGGCACCGCGCTTCGGGGGGTACCCACACAGTGCCATACAGGTCCCACTGTAGCCACCGTACGCTCGGTCCCCACCACTCTGGCTGTTTCCCACCTCCCCAGCCCCACACAGGCTGATATGGCCCGGGCCCCACACACCCCTAGGGACAGCTCTGTCTCCTTGAACCAGGTGCTACACTGTCACATACTGAGGCATTGGCTGTCTGGCTGGTAGTTCACATGAGCCATTAGCTGATGTACAAGGGGTAGCCAGAATCAAAGCTAGAGAGTCAGAGTCTGACTCGGGGTCAAAACACTACACAGAGCAAGGCCAGGTCGCAAGCCAGGTCAGATACACGAGAGAGCTGTATTTCAACAATTCAAAATGCAGGGCAGAGGCAGGACAGCATGTCTAAGAAGGGACAGTAATTGGTGGTCCTATATGGAATCGTGGTGCAGAGGCAGGGAAATAGCATTATCATTAAAATAACAGTAAGTATCAAAACCAAAACATTTTCCTTATTTCAACATTGTCCTCAACATAAAAAGTCCAAAATCTAGCACCACCCACAACGTCAACATCAACCACCTCCACTTCCTTCACCTCTGAATGCTGAAACCAGAAGATAAAATCAATTCTTGAGTGAAAAGTTATGCTCAGCCAACCCTCACAACCGTCACTTCCTCCTCTGGGCTTCTCCTGTCCACATCCTGCCAAGTGTTTTTCTCCACAATTTGTTTCAACAGTCTGGAGGTTTTGTCCAGGTTTTTCCCTCCCCCTTGTCTCGCTTTCTTATCTCCTGCCAGTATAAAACAGTTGAAATTTCCCAGCTATACACTGGGTTTGGATCCTGGAAAGCTCACTGCAAGCTTACTCAATACCCATAACAGGCTTGCCTTTCTAAGAGGTCACATACATATTACTAAAAGCAGTATCACTGTAAAATCCTCCTGCTTACCACCTCTGCCACTTGTCGATTGCTAATAGACGGGTTCTGTACCAGAGCCATGCCAGATGCTCTTTCCACTAGTGCCAGACCATTGTGAAGGTCCCCAGGTCCACCTCTCCTCAAAGTAATCATAATCCTCACCCCTGGCATACCACCCCGCTGCAGGCCAGATTCAGCCCACTAGGTAACTGGGTCCAGCTAAATGAGGCCAAGTACATCAGCTTATGTTAGCGTAGCCCACTCCTTTCTCCTATTGGCACATGTGGCCTGGCCCCAGCCAGTGTGCACAAGTTCCTGCTGGGCTGTTTCTGGTGCAGCTGCAGCCAGCTGGGTCCTACTCTACTGCCTCACCTCCAGCAGAGGCTCCTGCTCCTGATTTTGCCCCTGCTGTGCCATGCTGCACCTCTCTGGGCAAGCAGTCAGGAAGCTTCAGCTGGGCAGCTCCTGCCCCACTGCATAGGAGCTGAAGCCAGAGCCCCAGCCATCTTCCTGGAAGCTGAAACTGGAGTCCTATGTGATGGAGCAGGAGCTGCCTGGCTGAAGCCATTTGTCCATCTGGAGCAGCGTAGTGCAGGGTGGGCAAGACAAGGAGCAGGAGCTACTGCTGGAGGTGCAGGGAGCAAAGCAGCACCCACATGGGCCATTGGTACTGGTGGGAATGCAGCATGGGCAGCCCCAGCACAAGCAGGCAGGGCTTGGCCCCCTGCACTCCGGCTGCCTGCAGCCCTGTAGGGAGTTTTGGTGACTGAGTTGTTGCAGAGGGAGTGTTCCATCTTGTTACCATCTTGCACCCGTGGCCTGAACTTTCCAGTTGGCAGGGGCTTCTACAGAGAAAGGCTCTCCCTCCTCCTGCCCCATTTCTTGTTCTCTGCCTTTCCTTATTTTTCTTCTCCACCACCCTTCCCATGTTTGCTAATCCTGTTTTTCTTTTTGTGCTTTCAGCGAGCCACCCAATCCCCTTCTCGCTTTCTTCTTCCAAGATGCCCCACTTCTCCCTCCACTTTTGGAAGTACTAGTCTGCCCTTGTTTCTCTTCTTCTTCTAACAACCCCAAGAACCCAACTCAAAAATCTCTTTCTGACTCTGTTGCACTGTCTCCTCCATCTGCCACAGCTCCTCCTCTTTTCTTCCATTTTTCCTGTTGTTCTTTGCTCTCCTCTCTGCCTGCCTCTCCCCTCTCCTCCGTGTCCCCTGTGCCGGCTGGTCTCCTGTCTCAAGATGGTCAGAAAGATTTTGGGGCCAGACTGGAACCTGTGGCCCCTCTCTCGACATACATTACATACCCATGCTTAGCAACAGTGTTTTCTCACATCCACTCTCTTTACACCAGGAGCACAGCATCTGTGTGAAGCTATGGTAAGATACTCATGCTCCCCACACTTATGACAAAGTTTGGGCTCTCCCTATGGAAGCTTAAGACTATTCTGGAGGGAGATACCTCACACCCCCATAATCCTTGGAGAGGTCTGTCCACACTAACAAATGGGCATACTATGGCCCAGTGCAAACGGTACACATCTTTCACCTTCTCTATGTAACACAATTTTTCACAGTAGCACTCCAGTAAAGTTCTCACATCCGGCTCCATAACAAGATCTGTAAACATTTTTATTCTTGCCACCTGCTTCCAGAAATTTGTCTCTGCTCCAAAACTGAAAAAAAATGAAGGATAGAGTCATCTCAAAGCTCTTGGTATGCATCCAAAAATCATGGGATCAGAGCCTCACACACCAGAACCCTGGGACCAGGAGGGAGGACAAAGCTGAGGGGCAGCAAAAGTCCCTGGGTATAATTTGGAGGCAGCTGTTTTGGGGAAGGCACTGTATTGTGAAGGCACTTCTTCCCCTGGGAGTACTGACCAGTTTTAGAGAATGATGGAGGATGCATAGACTCCAAGGCTGATACAAAGAGCATCTCCTCACAGGCTCTCCCAGCATTTAGGCTGGCCCGTCTGAGGCATTTTGTCTGAGCCCCTTCCCTCCCACAATCAAACCTTGTGGCCCAGCCTCTGGGTCCTGTAGTGCCCTGCAAGGGCCAAGGGCTGGGTAAACTTCTTCTGTAGTTCCCCCCCACCCCACAAGCCCTTTTGGCATTGTTGGCAGAATTCTGTATGAATGCTCCCAGGTGTAAATACACTGTTGCTGGGCCAGGTGGGAATATTGAGTGAAGCTCTTCCCACACTACAAGCATTGATATGGCATCTTCCGTGTGTGCATGAGCTGATGATAGGCCAGGCTACAGGAGTGGGTAAAGCTCTTCTGACACTCAGAGCACTGATGTGGCTTCTTCCCTGTGTGGATGCACTGATGTTGGGCAAGGGTGGAGGAACAGCTGAAGTTCTTCCCACACTCAGAGCACTGGTGTGGCTTCTCCCCTGTGTGGATGCGCTGGTGTTTGGCCAGGTTGGAGGACTGGGTGAAGCTCTTCCCACATACAGAGCACTGATGTGGCTTCTCCCCTGTATGGATGCGGTGGTGCTGGGCCAGGCTGGAGGAGTGGGTAAAGCTCTTCCCACATTCAGAACACTGATGTGGCTTCTCCCCTGTGTGGATGCGCTGGTGCTGGACCAGGATGGAGGACTGAGTGAAGCTCTTCCCACACACAAAGCATTGATGTGGTTTTTCCCCTGTGTGGATACGCTGGTGCCGGACCAGGGTGGAGGAGCGGGTGAAGCTCTTCCCACACACAGAGCACTGATGTGGCTTCTCCCCTGTGTGGATAAGCTGGTGCTGGGCAAGGGTGGAGGAGCAGCTGAAGCTTTTTCCACACTCAGGGCACTGGTGTGGCTTCTCTCCTGTGTGGAGGTGCTGGTGTTTGGCTAGGCTAGAGGACTGGGTGAAGCACTTCCCACACACAGAGCATTGATGTGGCTTCTCACCTGTGTGGATGTGTTGGTGCTCAGCCAGCCTGGAGGAGTGGATGAAGCCCTTTCCACACACTGAACACTGATGTGGCTTCTCCCCTGTGTGGATGCGCTGGTGTTGGGACAAGTGGGAAGACTGGGTGAAGCTCTTCCCACATGCAGAGCACTGATGGGGCTTCTCCCCTGTGTGGATAAGCTGGTGCCGGGCCAGGGTGGAGGAGCGGCTGAAGCTCTTCCCACACACAGGGCACTGATGTGGCTTCTCCCCTGTGTGGATACGTTGGTGCTGGGCCAGGGTGGAGGACTGACCAAAGCTCTTCCCACACACAGGGCACTGATGTGGCTTCTCCCCTGTGTGGATGCGCTGATGCTGGGTCAGGTGTGGGGACTGAGTGAAGCTCTTTCCACACACAGAGCACTGATGTGGCTTCTCTCCTGTGTGGATAAGCTGGTGCTTGGCCAGGTGGGAAGGGTGGGTAAAGCTCTTCCCACAATCAGAGCAAAGATATGGCTTTTCCCCTGTGTGGATATGCTGGTACTGGGCCAGGCTTGAGGAGCAGCTGAAGCTCTTCCCACGCTCAGGGAATTGATGTGGTTTCTCCCCTGTGTGGATACACTGGTGTTTGGCCAGGTGGGAGGCCTGGGGGAAGCACTTCCCACACACAGAGCACTGATGTGGCTTTTCCCCTGCGTAGATAAGCTGGTTGTTTTCCCCTGTTTGCATGAGCGTGTGCCTGGCCATATTAGAGGCCTGCCTGAAGCTCTTCCCACAATTGGTGTAGTGGTGTGGCTTGTCTGCCTTCTTCACACACCGATGTTGGGATAGATCCTGCCAGCAAATTAAATTCTTCCTGCACTTGGTGCAGCGGCGTGTCTTCCTCCTCAAGTGGATGTGCCGGTGCTGAGCCAGGGAGGAGAAATGGGTGAAGGTTTTACTACACGTGACACAACGGTACTGATGCTTCTCCCTGTGCACACGTTGGTGCTTGGCCAGGTCCAAGCTGCACACAAAGCTCTGCTCACATTTGGTGCAGTGGTATGGGAGCTCTCCTGAATGGCTCTTGCAGTGAGCAGCCAGGGTCAAAAGGCAGGTGAAGCTCTTCCCGCACAAGGCACATATGTGGGGCTTCTCTCCAATGTGCCCTACCTTGTGCAGAGCCAGGAGCGAGGGGCAGTTAGAGGTTTTCCTGCACCCAGGGCAGGGGTGGGCTCTTTTCCTGTGCTTGGCAGTGAGCTCCTGCTTCCCTCTGAGGCCGACTCCACTGGTTTGGTTTGGACGCAGGGTCTCTCTGCAGTGGAACTTTGCCTTGTGGCTTTTCAGGTCTCTCGGCTCTACAAATTCTTCCATCCACCCAGGGTTCTTTCTGGGTTCTGTCCCTTTTCCACTCTCATGCCAAACTGGAGCTAGTACCTGGTTCACCGCTACATTCTCCTTCTGCTTTTGGGGCCTCCTCTGACTCTTGTGCCGTTGGTTCATCTCAGGTCTCAGGGAGTCCATCTCACCAAAACTCCCTGGGGAAATCCACTGTGGCACAAGGCTTGCAGGCTCTTCCTCAGAAGGCTGCTCCTGAACTCTGCTCATCAGGCAGACACCTCCTGCATGGAGAAGAGAAACTCCAGATTAGTTCCTGCCCTGCTGAAAAGAGCAAACACTGCTATTCCTTCTGCTGCAATGGGCCTCAGAGCAGGACTGGACCTTAGCACTTGTGTTCCCTTAAGAAAACATTGTCTTCCTTCCAAAACCCCAAGAGCGTTGGGGGGGCGGGGAGAGGAGGCGGGCAGCGGCAGCAGGGGAAATGTTTCAGAGACAGATTCTTGGGGTTTCTGTATCACCTGTTATCCCTCACCACTTCAAACCCTGCTGGGAGAAACACATGTGGGACATGTGCATTAGGACAGGACCTGAATGGCTTCATGCTCTAACAAGCTGAGGATAAGAGCAGAAGCATCTGCTTAAAGGAAGAATGAGGCTCACTAATGGCTCCTCTATCCCACAGCACTAGTGGGTCTAAGGGAAAATGATGCTGAGCCCTCCACCTGATTGGGCTGACATGCTCCAGAGCCAAAGTGCATTGGTGAGGCTCCTCTCCAGTGCTCACCCTTGATCTCTGGCAGTGCACAGAGCAACATCTGGGTTCAAGGGTGAGCAGCCTTGCAGCAGATTTCTGGGGCTTATGAGGGGCATGTGGGGAGCACTGCTTTGCACTAGGCCAGCTGCTTCTGTGGGACACACAAGTGCTCTTGCTGATGCTTGGTAGGAAAAGACAACATGTTTCATCCCTCATCCCTCCAAGGACTGTTCTCAGAGGGAGCACTGAGAGCTGTGGCTGTCTCTTCTGAAAGGAACAGAAACGAGCCTGTGGAGCTTTCCTTTGATGATGAGGTCCAGGTGACCTCCACATCACAGGAATGTGCACTGGGTCAAAGGCCTTGTCATGAACCTGCACATGGATTCTGTGCTGAGAATCAGGCTTTGACATTCAGGGTGCCAGAGCTGAAACAGAAAAGAGGGAGATTCTGGTGCAAACCATGGGGTATTCATTTTCCCCCACAACAGGAAAGCTTATGAATCCCATGTACACACCTAATGCAGCCTGAGACCATGATTAAGCACTTCCTGGGTTCCAGGTCAACCTAACCAAGACAAACTAGGGACAACCCCAGCCTCTCTCTTGTCCATCATAATGGTAACAGAGCTTTGGCCAGCCATGCTGATTTCCATGGGGGACTACCATCCCACCATGCCTGAAGAGAGGGTGATATAGAGGTATGGCTACCTTGGGGTGGGAGATCAATTCTTCCTTTAAGTGAAGGTAAAAATTTAAAATCATGGTACCCTAGGGAAACCAGATCCGTACCTAAAAATCAAGACAACCGACTCAATTGTCCCCTAACAACCAAAATAAGGGGGAGAAGAAAGGGACAGCTGCTTGTCCTACAGCTTTAAAATTTCAGAGAGTGGGAACAATACCTGCCTTGACACATTACAGCATAAGCTATTAAAGGGTAGCACCCTGGAATGACAGCACAGGGCAGATTTGCAGCTTCCAGGATTAAAAATATAGGGGCAAAAAAAGATTATTTCTTTGGTGAGTATATGTAGCATATATCCCCATCACTAGCAGCACTCACCTTTAAATAAGTGGAAATGTAGCTGATGCTTCTGTCTGTCCCTCTGGGCATAAGGCTTTCTGACAGGGGAGTCAGGTGAAAGGGACAGCCACAACTCACCTGGCAGCATGTACTCCAACCTTGAGATATCTTCATGGTCCTCATCATCATAGACCCAGAGCTCCACCTGTCCTCGCCGGATGCGGTAGATTAAATCAGGTGTGGGACCTTGATATCCTGTTTGAAGCAGTGGTTAAAGTGTTTGTGATTGCCTACTGGACAGAAAACCTGCTGTTGTGGCTCAGTGGTAAAATCCTAGTCTACCACATGGAAAACCCAGGTTTGATTCCTGGATGCATACAACTACAGCCAACAAAGTACTGAACTTCTGAACTCAGTCTGGGCTTTGGAATCTGTCTTGATTGTCTATAATGGGTATGAAAGATCTGGGCAGCCTCCACCCACTACTTTACGCTCCTGCCTAGGCATATACATTGAAGGTCTGGGTGTTGTCTCATGCATACACCATGATGCAGGAGGACAAAGGTCGATGGGCATTTAAGATGAAAAGAGAAGGCACTGCTGGGAGAAGCCTCCAAAGGTCCTTGTCACCCAGGTAGTGGAAGGATGGTCAAAGGGAACAAAGCCCTGACCACTCTCAGGTATTAAAAAAAAGGCAGAAAACTGACAGTCACCAGGGACAAGGTAGAGATGCAGTGATCTGTAATGTACTAGAAAGCAGAAAGATGACATTTTTACTATTTTCAAGGTACCAAAATTAAGAGTAATTGGACAAACTTATGGAGGGCTAACATTTATCTTATTGGTATATTTCCAGGCAAAGGAGCAGAAATGAGTTTATTTTTGGTGAAGGTTTCAAGCAAGGACTTGTGGCAATGAAACAAATCAATGACAGATGGTTGACAATGAGTTTTTTTCCTGGGAGAGAGGGTGATTCATAATCCAGGCGTTGGAAAGGATGATTTTATAATAACTGTAGTAGCAACTAAAATAATCATCCCATCCAATGGTATGATCAGCCCAAGAGGGGAGATGAGTACACAGGCTGGCAAATACTGAAGGCTTTGAAACAACGTTCCTGGGAGTCATGGATATGGACAAAAGGTGGCAGGAGACACATTTTAAAGCATGTGAAAGCCTATAGTGTGGATGTAGTCTATACATTCTTTGTTGGGTTAGAAAAAGCATCTGAGCTCTATTCTAAGGAAATCTTTTTGGGGAAATAAAGAGAAAAGAAAGCACCAGAAAAGCAAACTGACCTAGTAAAAAGTAAGTCCTTTTATCAAACCTCCACCCAAACCAGAACAAGTCCCTGTATTAGATTTTCTGGAAATAAAAACTGGTTTTCACTAAGCCCTGTCCCTACCTTCTTTTTATCACAGTGACTGGGCATCTGATACACAGAGGCATTTTAGGAGGACAAGAAAACTTTTGACAATGGCGGAGTGAGAATGAGCGCCCAGGTCTCAAAGTAAATACAAGACAGACAGAGTCTGTGGTCTATGGAGGTGAAGATGTTAGGAAGCAAGGTGGACAGAAACTTCCAGCAACTCCTTATTAGAAGTATGTGTGTTCTATCACAAATACATATGTCACTAGAGAAGGATTTGAGGAAATGCATAATCCATGTGTTGTAGCAGCAAAGGCTGATAAGACTTCCATTAATATCTGCTGGGTTGTAAGCACAGGAGGAGAGAGGGGATTTAGATGCAAACGGTAATCTTGTGGCTATGCCAGACAAGAAAGCTGATATTTTTAACAGTTTATTTGCCTCTGTTTTCTTGAACAGGGACCAGGATATCCCACTAACCACAGGCAGGGACAATCTTGAGGATAGTTCTGTCAGGTCTTCAGCCAGCACAGATGTAGTTAGGGATCTTCTGGAAGGGCTAGACATTTTTAAATCTGCAGGTCCAGATTCCCTCCACCAAAGGGTGTTGAGGGAGCTGGCAGGGGTCATTGCGGAGCCCTTGGCCAAGCTGTATGGGCATTCGTGGTCATCTGGTCAGGTGCCAGGGGATTGGAAACTGGCTAATGTGGTCCCAATTTTCAAGAAAGGGAGGGAGGAGGACCCAAGTAACTTAGGCCCGTAAGCCTCACCTCGGTCCTTGGGAAGATCTTGGAGAGAATCATCAAGGAGTACATCTGCGGGGGGGCCAGCAGGGGAGATCATGCTCAAGGGCAACCAGCATGGATTCATCAAAGGCAGGTCCTGCCTGACCAACCTGATTGCCTTTTATGACCAAGTAACAAAATCCTTGGATGATGCTATCGCCATGGACGTAGTCTTTCTGGATTCTAAGAAGGCCTTCGCCATTGTCTCTCACCCCATTCTCATCAATAAATTAGGTGACTGTGGCATTGATTCCTACACAGTTGGATGGGTAAAAAATTGGCTGATGGGGTGCACCCAGAGAGTAATGGTGGATGGGTTGTACTCAACCTGGTGAGATGCAAGCAGTGGGGTACCCCAGGGCTCAGTCTTCAGGCCCACACTGTTTAATATGTTCATCAATGACTTGGACAAAGCGGTTGAAAGCACATTGTCCAAGTTTGCTGATGACACTAAGATGTGGGGTGAGATAGGCACACTTGAAGGGAGAAAGAGGCTGCAACTAGATTTAGATAGACTACAAAGGTGGGCAGATGAGAATAGGATGGGGTTCAACGTAGACAAATGCAGGGTGCTGCACCTTGGAAGAAGGAATTCACAGCATACATACAGGCTGGGGAGTTCCCTTCTTGAAAGCACAGAGAAAGAAAGGGATCATGCAGTCATTATTGGAGTCTGGCATTGGTGGCTCATGTTCATCTTGGAGTCAGTAATGACTCCAAGATGAGCATGAGCCACCAATGCCAGACCACAGCCAGCAAGGCCAGCTACACCATGTCATGCATCCAAAGGTGCATCTCAAGCTGTTTCAAAGCAGTGATACTTCCCCTCTATGTGACTTTGGTCAGACCGCAGTTGGGGTACTGCATCCAGTATTGGGTGCTGCAGTTCAAAAGGGATGTGGCCAGCCTGGAGAGGGTTCAGAGAAGGGCCACCTGCTTGGTGAGAGGGCAGCAGACAGGCCATATGAGGAGAGACTGAGGGACCTGAACCTGGTCAGTCTCAGCAAGAGGAGGCTGAGGGGGGACCTGGTGGCTGCCTACAAACTCATCAAGGGAGATTAGCAGCAAGTAGGTGGAGCCCTTTTCTCCCCAGCAACACCTGGGGTGACAAGGAACAATGGTCATAAGCTGATGGAGAATAGGTTTAGGTTAGGTTAGAGATTAGAAAGCAATATTTTACAGTTAGGGTGGCCACAATCTGGAACCAACTTCCCAGGGAAGTGGTCTTCGCCCCTACCTTGGGCAAATTCAAGAGGAGGTTGGACGATCACCTGTCTGGGGTCTTGTGAACCCAGCATTCATTCCTGCCTGT
>JAGPOW010002605.1:0-12384 GCA_030014935.1 Caiman crocodilus | reverse complement strand
CCCAAGGTGCAGCACCCTGCATTTGTCTATGTTGAACCCCATCCTATTCTCATCTGCCCATTTTTGTAGTCTGTCTAAATCTAGTTGCAGCCTCTCTCTCCCTTCAAGTGTGTCCACCTTGCCCCACATTTTAGTGTCATCAGTGAATTTGGACAGCATGCTTTCCACCCCGTCATCCAAGTCGCTGATGAAGATGTTAAACAGTGCAGGCCCGAGGACTGAGCCCAGTGGGGTACCCCACTGCTCACATCTCATCAGGTTGAGTACAACTCGTCCACCACTACTGTCTGGGTGCACCCCATCAGACAATTTTTTACCCATCCAACAGTGCAGGCATCAATGCTGCAGTCGCTTAACTTATTGATGAGGATGGGGTGAGAGACAGTGTCAAAGGCCTTCCTAAAGTCTAGAAAGACTATGTCCACAGGAACACCGTCATTCAACGATTTAGTTACTTTGTCATAAAAGGCAATCAGGTTGACCTGGCAGGACCTTGCTTTGATGAACCCATCCTGATTGCCCCTGAGCCTGATTTCCCCTGCAGGCCCCCCACAGATATGCTCCTTTATGATTCTCTCTAAGATCTTCCCGAGCACCAAGGGGGGGGCTTACAGGCTTATAATGACTTGGGTCCTCCTTCCTCCTCTTCTTGAAAACAGGGACCACATTAGCCAGTTTCCAATCCCCTGGCCAGATGACCACGAATGCTCATACAGTCAGGTCAAGAGCTCCACGATTACCCCTGCCAGCTCCCTCAACACCCTTGCGTGGAGGACATCTGGACCTGCAGATTTAAAAATGTCTAGCCCTTCCAGAAGACACCTAACTACATCTGTGTTGACTGAAGGCTTGATAAAGCTATCCCCAAGATTGTCCCTATCTCTGGTAGGTGGGATATCCTGGTCCCTGTTCAGGAAAACTGAGGCAAAGACATTGCTAAAAATGTCATGTTTCTTGTCTGGCATGGCCACCAGATTACCATTTGTGTCTTGCAGTGGCCATACATTGCCTCATGCCCTCTTCTTGCTCCCAATGTACTTGAAAAAGGACTTTTTTTGTCCTTAATCCTGGATGCTAGCCTGAGTTCCATCTCTGCTTTGGTCTTCTTAATGGCCCTCCTATATTCCCAGGCCGAGGAGAAGTACTCTTCCTTGGTGATAGCTCCTCCCTCCAACTGGTGATAAGCTCCACTTTTAGTTGTCAGACAACCCTGTATGCCCTTGCTGAGCCAAGGGAGTTTCTGAGCACTCTTATGCCACTTGCTTCTCTCTGGGACTGTTATCCTTTGGGCCTGGAGGATCACCCCCTAAAGGTATGACCATCCCTCATGGACACCCATCTGCTCTACCTTCTGGGCCCTTAGTGCCTCCCCTACTCATCTCCTAAGCTCATTGAAGTTGGCTTTTCTGAAGTCAAAGGCTTTAGCCTTGGTGTGAGCCCTAGACGCCCTGTGTTGGGTAATGAAATCCATCAGGTGATGATTGCTATTGCCCAGGTGGTCAAGGACCTGCAGTCCCATCACCAGATCATCCCCTGTGGTCAAAACCAGGTCCAGCAAGGCGTTAACCCTAGTGGGGCTATGCACTTCCTGGATAAGGCGAAGGTAATACAGCCAGGAACCTATGCGAGCGGTCAGACCAGGCTGTCTGCTCCTCCCAGCAAATGTCTGGGTAGTTTAGGTCACCCATGAAAATAACATCTCTTGACCTAACCACCTCCATAAGATGACTGGATAAATCCTGGTCTAGCTCTTACCCCTGGTTGGGTGGTCTGTAGTAGACACCCACCATAAGGTCCCTTTTGCCATGCCCCACTTGTAGTTTGACCCATAGTGTCTCTGCCCAATCCTCCTCTAACCCAAAGCTAATCCTTGATGATGTGAGGTGCTCTTTGACATAGAAGGCAATGCCCCCCCTTACCTTTCCTCTCTGTCCTGGCGCTTCCATATAGGGTGAACCCCCAAATTCCCACCGCCCAGTCGCAGGTAGGATCCCACCAGGTTTCTGTGAGCCCTACTAAGTCTGGTTTCTTACTTGCAAACAGGAGGCACAGTTCCTCCTGCTTACACCCCACACTATGAGCTGGGGCTGTGCTGGGCTGTGAGGCTGTGTGGGTTAGGAGATCTGCTACAGCCTGCAGCCCAGACTCTGCTCCCTGCTGAGCTAGGGAAATGGGGTCAGAGGCTGGGGGAGGCTGTCTTGCAGGGACTGCAGAAGAGGAGCCACCACCTGCTGCCCAGAAACCTTGGGAGTACAGAGAGGGACACCAGCACCAGGGAGTGCCCACATACTCTGAGCAGGGACACAGACAGTTCTGCTCCCTAAGACACCCTGCCAGAAGCAGTGCACACAGGATCCACAGTATACTGTGTGCAAGTGAGAGACTGTGTAAATAAGTTCTGGAGGGTTTATTAGTTGGTGTATCCATGTGTTTATTTATTGGTTACTTGTTAATTTGTAAATAATTAAATCTTGTAAATAGTTTTATAACTGTCTGCAAGTGTGTTTGATTATAAGGGGATGATCCCCACTCAGGGACCCTGCAGCAGCTTCTCAGGGGGGCTGGGCAGGGCTACTGGCTACTGGGTACCCCAGGATCCCACTGTTTAGGTGAGAGTACATGTAGTGTCATGCCCAGGGTTACATAAAAGTCAGAAGAGGCCAGAACATTTCTGTTTAAGTGATATTTTGCCAAGTTCAGGGACTGTGGAAAGTTGTCATGTAAGTGGTTCTGAGCTCACTCCAAGGATAATGATTTCTGATCAGAAAAGAGAATCATTGAAAAAGGGAAGGGCTACACTTCAATCTCAATGCAGGAAGATCCAGGGTGTCTTTAAAGTAGCCTGGTCCCTGGGAGCAGCATACCCATGTGTGACAGGGCACTGTTTGTGCCTGCCACTTTAAGGGTCAGAGGGCAGCAGCTGACAGGTGCCTCAATAGGGTAGCCATTTTAGATTCAGAGCTGCCCATAAAAAAAGGGCAGTTCTGATCCTGAAAGCCAGGTAACAACATTCTGGATCTACCTGTATACATGTGAATAGATGTGTGTCTGTGTGAGTATAATGCAAAAAAAAATGTGATGAAAATGTAATGGAAGCTGTTAGTGACACAACTTGTATGTGTGACAGAGTCTTCATACTTCTAGCTAGACTCAGAGTATGTGATGTATCACTGGTGAGGCATTTCATTTCATACAGATTGCCTATTAAGGCAACTGGTAAAAACTTTTGCAACACGAAGATAACATTCTATATTTGCCTCAGCTCTGAAGGACTGAGTTAACACGATACAGAAAAAGAATGCACGTCAGGAAGCTTGAGATGACAATTTGTTTGTAATTGTTACAACAAAAAGGAGAAATGGCTCTTGAGCTATAATGAAAGGGAATGATTTGGATCCCCACCCAGTGAACAGCAAACAACTTTTTTTGTAATCCTAAATAGACAAACTTGTATTGTTCACGGAACATGAATTTCACTGCCGTCTACAGAGGAAGTTTCAGTCTTACCCAAATGACTCTTCAGAATATTTGCCTATCTGAGCTGGACATGGCAGCTATTGCTAGGCTGGGAGAGTGGGCGGGGGATGGGCCTGGTTTGGCTGATTTAGAGATTTGTCTGCTACCGTATCTCCAAACCAGATTCAGCAGAATCGAATCGGAACAGTGATTCAAATCACCAAATGGAATCACTGTCCTCCGAACTGGCTGAATCTGAATCCCAAGTGAATACTAGCTGTTTTGCATGCTTCTGATAATTTGATCAATTTTTATAGGATCCTCATTTTATATGACCAGTTTCCTATTGGACCCATGAATCCCATTGATTGGATGAGTGCTTTAGCTACTTGGCAATAAAACAAAAGTCTAGCACTACTCTCATTGTTATTTTTGAATGATAGTGGTTGTAAGTGCCAAAATTAATATTCTGTTCTGTAACTGGTTAGTAAGTGTGCTCTGAGCATGCCTATTTGATCAGGCCCAAAAGAGGACTTATGATCAGGAACAGATAGTCTGTAAAACTTAACTGTCTTTAGGGATTAGAGAAGCATTAAAATGCTCAATTCAGGCAAAGTGACAGGACCTCAGGACACATGAAGTTACAAAGTTTTAGAGATTTGCTGGTGAAAATTGTCAGATTTCTGAAAATCTCTATTTGAAATGCTGTTCCTTCAGTTCTGTTTAAGTCCCTATTGGGTCTTTAAGTTCCTTTATTAATTATACTCCCATACTGGGTGCGTCTACACATTCATTAATGCACCATAGTTAGAACACATTAGATTTAATGCATAGTAATTCAGTGCTACTGCACTTTAGCGCTTTAGCACAGATGTACACTTTTTAGTGATGTTAACATGTGTTAGACTAAATCTACTGTGCATTAGAGCATTAATACAGGCTTTGCCCACCACACTACTGCATATATTTAGCCTAATGTGTTCAAAAGTCTTGTGCAGACATACCCATTTTGCCCTAAGAAATTACATTCATTGAAGCCAGTGGGAGCAGTGATACATCAAAACTATTTGAAGGCCTCGCCATAAACAACCTTATTGTAAGTTGGGAATGGTAAACTGTAGTTTGGCACTATTTGTCTCAGTTGCCTCCAGAGGATTTGGGATTGAGAGTATGGTCGGAGGCAGAAAGGTAAGAAAGGTTTATTGACTTAAGAAAAACATATCTACACATAGTAACAAGACAAACAATGACAGACAAGGATAATTTGTGTTGGCAACTTATTGGCAATCCCCTCTGATGTCTGATGTACAACAGGTTTCTCTTTCCACAGAGCTCAGTGAAGTCAGGCGTCCTTGATCAGTGCTGTCTGCGAGGTACCTGGAATGACCCTGGTACTCAGTCCTTGGGCTCCTTGAGGCCCACGGGCCCAGTGATACAGGTCAAGAGCTAGCTAATCCTTTTCACAGAGCTGTATCTTCCTTCTGAATGATTTCTGGATGTTTTAGTCAATTTATAGCTTCTGAATGGTACTGATAACTTACAGACACTCAGATTCTTTTTACTTCATCTGTCTTTAGACTGACCAATAGTAATACAAGCCTTGCATGCCTTTTAATAAGATTAATCTTAACTATGCCACAGGGCCTTACTACATCAATGCCTTGCTAAATTTACTAGGCTTTACTTAATACAAGACCTTAATACATCATAAACTTTAATTAGGCTCTTAGCAACAACATAAAGCTTAATATCTTAACAAATACAGAAAAAACACTTGGTCTAATCTTCATACAGCCTTCAGCAAGCACCTTTATCACACAGACATAATTTCAGCTGTCACACTAGTCTGAAGAAATACTATAATATATACTGTGATCAAAACCTTAATAAAAAAAGGTTCCTGAGGCTTGCTGTGGTACACTGACCTCAGCAGATTTCTTAACTAATTACACCAGTCTGACAGCAGAATTTATGTAAATATTTTCAGATTAAAGGAACTGTTCAAATATTGTTCTGCAATTTTTTTTTTGTTTCTTTGTTTCCATGTGAGTGAGTTGAGGGTGTGGGGTAGGGAATTGAAGACAAATAATTAAAATAATATAAATAATTATAATTGCAATATTAATATTTCTATCATGAACATTTGACGACTTTTAAATATATGAGTATGAATAAACAATGGAGAATTTTGAACATGGAACAAGTAAAAACCTGAAAATTAGTAGAAACTGCAGGATTTTAGAGCTAAATGTTGTTCCAATTTCCAAAACAGAACATTTAAAAAATGATAAAATTGAAAACCCAATTTCCCACTTCAGTGGACAATTTTCCATAAGCCCTTATTTAGAGGTTAGGGAATAAGAGGGAAAATTAAAAATACTATTGTGTCATGTACTTACGAGGATTCACGAGAGAGCTGGTCCCACAGGACACACACAAGTACTAAAATGTTTATGCATTGAATATCGGCTTCTTCAGAATTACTGCATGTAATCTTCCAGCAACAGATATGATTGAAAATCTGATTATACTAAAACATATATTTAAAAATGTACTGTAAATTTTCCTTTCATTCTATTTATTCGTTGCCATTCACCTTCTTCAGTCAATAATACATTGACATTGTGAGTGCAGAGCAGTGTAAGAACACATCCATCATGAAATGATTACCTTATTCTAATGTCAAATAACTTTGATTAATTTAGTATTTATAAAAAATAATGCACACACTTGAAAAGAGTGTAACAGAATTATTTCCAGATGAGTGATACTCTTGTCTTAGAATAACACTGTTCTAAGGAATTATACAGGGATTAATATTAAGAACTGGGATTTTCAAATCTATGTAATAAAAGTATACTTTAAACTGAACTGAACTTTTCTGAGCCAAATCCCTTAAGATGTTTTATTAAAGTGATATCTGGTGTGTACTACTAGAGAGAGACAGAGAGCAGGTAGCAGATAGTTAAAGCATAAGAATGTGTGGATGAAGAAAAAGTCTTATTCTACTTTCACTGTGAGAGAGAGAAATTAGGAGCAATTTCTTTAATAACATCCAATGGTGTAAAACATAGTAGGTTAGAAGAAGAATATTAAAATGGCAAAGGGAATATATATTATCATTAGTTGAAATGATTAATTGAATAGAATATCCTTCTGGAAAACTTGTGTGGTATTTCATCTTCCTTTGAATAAAGATTTTTTGTAGATACTGCTATTGTGATTAAATGGGCCTGTGTGATCCTTGTAAATGCATGTTAGAATTTTCCTTCTGAACTAAGCGGGAAGAATAGGCCCCGGGGGATGTGATGGTGTGGTCCAGAGGTGAGGGGCGGTTAGTGGTGCAGGCCTGCTCCAATGGGTGTTTAAAGCAAACTACTCAACAGGAAGAATAGCCTTTCTATTCAGATAGAACTGAGGGTGTCAACTGACTTCACGTCCCTTTATTATCTATTTTGTGTGGGCTCTTTTTTAATCTTCCTCTAATCAAAATATTCTTTCTTCTACAACTATTCAGTCTATTACCTATTCTTGGTAATGTTTCTCTACTCACTCCCAGTGTGTCCAATAAAAGTATCCTGATATCCATGAACCTGTACTGGGAGGCTTTGTTCCTAAGAGATTCAAACTCACAGCATGTCAGAGACAGGAAAGGTAGAGGCAGGGCTGAAGGCAGGCTGAGCTGTGCAGTGGCAGGAGGGATTGCAAAGTTGAAGCAAACAGTTAAGTTGCTGCAGTGACCTTTTTCTGAGTTCTTCCTTGCAGGAGAGGAGGGATGCTGCAGGAGGTTGAACTAGTGGTGCAATAAGACATGTAGGCAGACATAGGTGAATGACAGGGGACAATCTCCTTGAGTAAAGAAATGTGTTCCCAGGGAACATGAAGGACTAGAGCAGTCACCAGGGTGTATTTGCAGGGAGGGTAGGCTGTGGAGTAGAGAGTGAGGAATGGTTGGGTTATTATGGGGTGAGAAGTGAGGGGTAGGTAGGGATTGGGGTTGGAGAGGGATGGGGGTAAAATGGGGTCTTGAGAGGAAGTGGGATTGTGTGAGTCACAGGGGGCGTGAGGGGCCACAGTGAAGTTCGAACTGTCAGAGAGTCAGGGGAGTGTGTGCGGGAGATGGTGAGGGTCCAAATGGGTGAGGCATGATGGGGATGAATGTGTGCAGGGTACAGTGGGTCTGTGAGGGCAGTGAAGGGGCAGGGTAGTGCAGCACTCAGTTACACTGAGCACTCAGTGCAGCATGAGATGGTGGGGTTTTATGTTTTTATGGGTTAGGGGCATGATGAGGTGCTGTTGACTGTGCAGCTATGTGGAATAACAGTGGAGGCAGGGACAATGCATAAAGAGCAGTGAAGAGCAATTTGGGGCCATGATAGAGTGTTTAGGGGATTCCTGTTGGGATGCAGGGAGCAACACTGTCTATGGCCAGACTGGAAGTAACAGCTATAGCCCTTGGCCTCCAATATGTTATTAATCATTTTGTTTCCATCTAATCTCAGAAAAAAAAGTATGTATTGTGTGATGTCACAATGCACCACACCACCTGCACCCTGCTTTTCAAAGTCCTATGTTCACCTGTGACAATTCACCTACCTTATTAGTTCATGATGATTTTATTATCTCTACAGATGGAAAGCAAGAATGGGAAATGGCTGGTGTCATTGTGATCACCCTGGTAGACCCTGTCCTTCACTCCCCCATGTATTTCTTCCTCCGAAATCTGTCCTGTGTGGAAATCAGTTACACCTCTTCGACAATCCCCAATATGGTATTGAGTTTCTTTTCCAAAGAGGACAGGATCTCCTTTCTGGGCTGTGCCATGCAGATGCATTTCTTAGCCCTTACAGGGATCACAGTGTTTTGTGCTAGCTGCCATGGCATATGACTGCTATGTGGCCATCTGTCACTCTCTGCACTACATGACCATAATGAGTCAGAGAGTTTGCTTTCAGCTTTTAGCTGTGTCCTGGCTCATGGGTGTGCTGATTGGTGCAGGGTAGACAACTTCAACATTCACATTACCCTTCTGTGGCCCCAATATAATAAACCACTTCTTCTGTGATGTGCTTCCACTGCTGAAGCTTGACTGTGTGAACACTTACAGGAATGAAATCATCAACTATGTCTTCACTAACATCTTCATTATGGTGCCCTTCATGCTCATCCTCATGTCCTATGCCTGTATTCTGCAAACCATCCTCAAGATACCATCAGCTGAGAGTAGGAGAAAAACCTTCTCCACTTGCTCTTCCCACCTCATCGTGGTCACCCTGTTTTATGGATCTGGCATTGTGACTTACCTAAGGCCCAAATCCTTCTACTCACTCAGCTATGACAAACTGGTTTCCCTGTTCTATATACTTGTGTCTCCAATGCTGAACCCTTTGATCTACAGTTTGAGGAATAAGGAAGTAAAGCAAGCATTGACAAGACTGCTAAGCAGAAAAATATCTCTTTGAACTGTGTAAAACAAAGATATTTTATATATTGTTTGAGGAAGTAACTGGAGCCTATAATAACCTATGTGAAATATATTATCGACACATTGTCTATAAATATTGCAATATTGCATATTTCAGTCATATATTGGCATATTTCAACCACCAGGTAGTCAAGGATCTACTCCAGAAAGTGAAGATGCTCTATGAAAGACCTCCTCTGAAATCAGCCAAGTAATATACCGTGATCATGATATAATATAAAATAAAAATTGTATATATGTGTAAGCATGTGTGTATTTAGACAGGTAATATCCTTAGAAATTGGACTTAAGTGACATTAATAGACCTAGAGGAAAGCCAGTAACAGAGGAGAGAAACAAATTTGTGAAAAATTATGGAAGTAGATACGTGGTGGGATATTCTTCTCAAAGGTAATTTATTCTTGTGCCAAAGAAGAAGCTGGGAGTATTTGATTTTAGTCTGCAACCTTTTCATCGCTAGTGTGGGTGAAGGAGCCTGAAGACAAAAAGAGAGGCAATGAGAGATGTGGTGAGTGTTACAAAAATAGTCCAGTGCAGACTGGGAGAGAGGGTCCCAGGATGGATAGAGAGAAAAAGAATATTCCCCAGGGGCACGTTCACACCCATAGGCATTTGCAGTAGTTCAAATAGGAGTGGCACAAATTTTTGCTTTGGATTTTTGCCACAGTGCATATGCTGGGACAAGTTTTGCCTCTTGGGGCAAAATGGTCTGCCCAGCTCCTCTCAGGAGGAGCTAGAGCCTGGGCCCAGCACCTGTGCTGGCCCTAGCAGTATAAAAACTTGCCCTGTGCTGGCCCCAGTGATATAAAAGCTCAGGGCTATGTACTGTCAGGAGCTTCTGAAGCCCTCATGCCATGATCTACTGGTGACTCCTCCATGGAGCTGTCGCCACAGGCATGTATGCGGCATGCTTCACAGGCATCCTGATCTCCTACCCTTCTGCCACCAGAGGGAGACCCTGGTGCACATGACCCTTGAGTGTACCAGGCTTCAACTTCTCCACCTCTAGAACCTCCTCCTGAGGTTCTGGTTGAATTTCACCCCCCACCTTTTTATTTTTGGTCACCCCATCGGGATCAGAACTTAGGACTGACTTTCTCTCAGGACCAGAAGCAGTGCCATAGAATCGAGCATCCCTTTGTTTGATGGCCTTCTAGACCCCTGGCTCACTCTGGGCTGCCTTGTCAGCCCGTTTCACTAGTAAGGGTAAAAAGGACCCTTCTCACTCCCTTCCCTAGGCTCACTGATTAAACACTGTCCTGTTCAAATTATTTCAGTGAAAGATAATCTTTGCATGTAGCTCTTTTTTTTCTAGGACAAGGAATTTAACTATGAGGCCCCTATGCATGATGTGGACTATATATGTGCTATATGCTCTGATTCTGATATCCAGCCATCGCTATGCAGTCTCCTTTCACATTAAGACATTTCAGAGCTTACCTAAAACATATGCATGTTTCCTAGAGTAATGAGATCTGAAAGGAGTGAATTGGATTTTGGCATCTAAGTTGTTCCTTGTCTCACTTCTGAGCATGCTCAGGATGGTAAGTTTAGGATGGAGATAATTATTCAGACTAAGAGGGAGGCACCTCTGTGACATTTAAGATATTTAGTCACCCACACAGGTTTCAGGGTGTTTCATAGGTGAGAATAAAATGTGATTTGGAACATTAGAAGCATGACAGAACTCTATCCTTGGTACTTTGAATAGTAACAAGTATTGAACATCTTTATGCACATGATCTTTATTGGTTGATCTACTAGAAAATTGCAGTGAGTACTTTAAAAGTGACTAATTACACTCTCTCATTCCAGAAACATATCACACATATCTCAATGGAGATAGGACAGAACATAAATTGCCAAAAATTTCAGGAAATAGGGTTTAGCATAGCCTCAGTGGGAAGAGGGGGAGGGAGTGGAGAGAAAACACACACACACACACACACACACACATAAACACCTTATATATACACACCTGTAAAATAGATAAATATTGAAATTGACTAAGTAAGAAGAGCCAGATGAGTTTGATACTTTGGGATTACAAAAAGGTCTTAAGAGGCAAGCACCTACCAGTTTTTGATGGTCAGACAAACCATCCTGACACTATGCCTGGCATCTGACTTCCTCCCATACAAGAGGTTGGCAATGGTCTGGAGACAATTGAGGTTTACAAATTTCCAGAAGGCTATCACCACTGCTTTCCCCACAGTTTGGGACTCCAAACACATTCCCTGTTCACGCTGAAGTTTGCACACCATGGCTGATCGTTCCTTGAGAACAGCACTCTTCATTTCTGCTACCCTGAGATGAACTCCACATTTCTGATCTGGTTAGTTATGGTGTGCGTGTAATTCCCAAACTAATCATCCATCTTTGCAGACAAGATGTCCTCCTCCTCTCCAGCCTCCAGTGCATACCTGGGGAGAAAGACAGTTTTTCCAGGATTTTTTTTTTTGCTTTCGTGCATGAGATAACTGTGTGTTGTAACTTTCATGGCCATGGAAAATACCTACCACAGCTGGCTAAAAGTGCAGATGCCGTAGCTAGGACACAATACTACTTGCTACCATTAAAGACTGGGCAGCTTCAGCACCTGATGGTGTACACATGTCAGTGCTAGAATAAATTGTGTGAAGGTGGAATTCATATAGATTCTTCATCAAGCAATGCTATAAATAAGGAGGATGTCTGCAGTGTTCTGTCAGCTGCCATATAAAAACAGAGCTTGGACCAATAAACACCTCAGATTTAAAACTGCAGTACATTTTTTTTATCATACTTGTGACTATTTTCTCAGTCAGATGCCTGAGAAAATGGCCACAAGAATCTGTGGGACAGATGCTCAGCAGGGGCAAGCTAAGAAGATGCTATGATAGCAAAGCATTGTAATAGGGACAGACTACGCTAGCTCCAACACATTTTGAACACCTGACGTAGTCGCGGGCCCACTCTTATCAGACTATAAACATATTAATAGTAATATTGAGAATAAATTCTTGTTTGTTATTAAATGCCATCCTTAGATTCTGGAACTTTAAAAAGAGGTAAAGTAAAAAAATATATTTACAACTTGGTAATGGCTGGTTTGACGATCAATATCTGTTCAAAGGGTGCTGCTACCTGAACATTCACTCATACTCCTTTCTAGCCACATCATTTTGTTTAAGAAGCCTATCAGAAATCCTTACCGCTCTATAAGGCTGCAGTTTGGAAACAACAAAAAAATCCCATTAGTAGTGTTGGTTCCAGCCCCTTTCACATCTCAGACTGCTGTAATGAGTGATTTTTTTATTTATAACGGCTCCAATCCACCAACTCGTAAGAACAGCTATGTAGCACTTATGTGGGTAACTAGGAACATGCCATAACTGCATAAAACTGGACTAGAACGAGGGGTCCCTCTTAGTCCTCTCTCCTTTTTTCCTGGAACTATGATG
>JAGPOW010002598.1:21322-31382 GCA_030014935.1 Caiman crocodilus | reverse complement strand
CCAGCCTGCCCCCCCCACACCCATAAGGCCTGTTGACCATCCACTGGTTGCCTAGTGACCACCAGCCCTGTCAGCACACACCCCTCGAGTGACCTATCATCCAATCAGGTGCGAGCCTGAAGACCAGCTGCCGTGGGAACGAGGCCTCTAAGACCCACCTGCCCAACATGACCAATAGACAGGCAGGTGAGTGACCCCCCCCCCTTCTCCCTTTGTGTTGTCAAGCCCCTCCCCTAGCAACCAAACCACCATGGCAACCCTGTCACCAGCTGCCCGAACCAACAGGTTGCCATGGTGATAATAACTGGATCCCCCTTTCCCCTGGCAACCAATTGCTGCAGCACACCACCTGCCAAGCCCTTCCATAGCAACCATCTGCCAGCACCAGTTGTCTCCCTAGCAACCAAACTGCCATGACAACCGGGTACCCTGACAACCCATAGGGCCATCCCTTCACTAGTAACCGGGTGTTACAGCAACCGACCTGCCTACCCCTCCCCTAGCAACCGCCACATGATCCATCCCATCTGGCCTTTCCCCAGCAACCAGCTGCCATGTCAACCAACTGGCCCATCCATTCCCTAGCAACCAATCGCCATGGCAACCAGCCCATCCATCCGTCTTGGTCAAGCATCATAACTCATTGTGGCACCCAACCAGGGAAACACAGCAGCCAATACAACCATCACTGCCATGGCAACCAACCCATCCATCCCCTCCTTGACAGCCAGCCCCTGTGGGAATCAACTCAACCATCCATTCCCTTCCAATCACCATGGCAACCAACCCAACTGTCCCATCCCTACCTGTCTGCTGCCATGGCAACCAAACCAACCATCCCTTTTCTACCAACCTGACGCCATGGCAACTAACTCAACTGTCCCTTACCAATCACCATGGCAACAACCCAAGCCTCCGTTCCCTACCAAACACCATGGCAACCAGCCCATCCATGCCCCCCCCGCCACCAGCCCGCTGCCGCCGCCATGCCACCCAGCCAACCAGGGCCCCCTCCCACCCTCTGCACCCCTTTTCCAACCAACCCGTGGCCCCCTCCCGCCCCCCATCACTCCACCCCCCACTGCCAGCCCACGATGCGCAGGTGCCGGCTGGCCAGCTCCTCCTCCTCTTCTTCCTCCTCCTCATCCCCAGCAGCAGCAGCAGGGGGCGGCGCGGGGGCCTCGGCCTCGGCGGCATGGACGCGCTGGTGGCGGACGAGGGTGGAGCTGCGGCCGAAGGCCTTGCCGCAGCGCAGGCAGCGGTAGGGCCGGGCACCGGTGTGGGCGCGCTGGTGCACGGCCAGGTAGGAGCTGTCGCCATAGCTCTTGCCGCAGACTCGGCACTGGAAAGGGCGCTCGCCCGAGTGCACCACGCGGTGCCGCAGCAGGTGGGAGCTCTCTGCGAAGGCCTTGGGGCACTGGGTGCAGCGGTAGAGGCGCTCGCCCGTGTGCACCCGGAGGTGGCGGCCCAGGTCGGAGCGCTGGGAGAAGCCCTTCCCGCACTGGCGGCACTGGAAGGGGCGCTCCCCGGTGTGGACGCGCTGGTGCCGGATGAGGTGAGAGCTGAGGGTGAAGCGCTTCCCGCAGTCGCTGCAGTCGAAGTGGCGTGGGGAGGTGCGGGGCACGGCGGGCACCGGGCGGGGGCAGCGGGCACGGCCCCGGCCACGACCTCGGCCACGGCCGCGCCGGCGGCACGGAGGGGGGGAGCGGGGGTCAGGCCAGGAGGGGGGTGGGGGGGAGGAGGGGGGCGAGGCCGGGCTGGCCAGGGGAGGGGCGGTGTCGGTGTCGCCTGGAAGGGGGGGAAGGGGCAGGGGTGATTCTGGGGTCTTCTGGGCACCCGGCTTCATCCGTCTGCCCACTACTCCCTCCCTCCCTCCCCGGGTGGACACGGAGATGGAGGAATGGGTCCAGGGACGGAGGGGTGGGTGGCCAGGTGGAGGAGCACGTCCAACCCTCCATCCGCCCCCAGCCCCATCCTCCCTGTTGCTTCTCATCCCCATCCATCCCTCCCTCCATCTTCTCCGCTCCTCCCTCCATCCCTGCCTAGACATATCCCTCCATCCCTCAATCCATCCGGAGACCTCTCCGTCCGTCCGTGCATCCGTCCATCTCCTCGTCCATTCCCCCTTGCACCCCTGCCCCCGCTCACCAGTTCGGGGCCCAGGGGGGCGGTCGCCATGGGACAGGTCCAGGCCACAGGCCGCGTCCCCGCGCTCCAGCTGGGAGATACCGGCCGGCTCGGGCACCGAGAAGCCTGCCCGCGAGACCCACTGTCACCACCGGAGGGTGCCCCGTCCCGGCAGCCCCAGCGCCCCGCCGTCCAGGGGGCTGGGACAGGAAGTGGCCACGGGGGTGACTTCTGGGGGCACCCCCAGGCAGGGTGGGAAGGGGGCTGCCCCGCGGCATTGTGGGCAGGTGGATGGGGGCCACTCCAGGGCATGGTGGGAAAAGGAGCAGAAGGTTGTATTGGGTCACTGCAGGGGCCCCCCAGAGCACCCTGGGCAGGGGAATGAAAGGGAAGAGCTGCCCCAGGGGCTTGTGGGAAGGGAATGGAGGGGCCTGGCCCAGGGCATTGTGGGTGGGGGCTCACCGAGGGCGATGGCGTCGCCGTAGTTCTCCTGGATGACGTGGTGGCAGAGTGCCCGCTGCCGCGCGTCCAGCAGCCCCCACTCCTCCATGGCTGCCGCCTGCGCCGGGGACGCGGGTCACCACCGCGCGCCGCGGGGCGGGGGGGCGCGGGGATGCCTGCGCGGGGTGTGCGTGCGTGCATGTGTGTGCAGGTGCAGACGCGTGTCCCGGACACCTGTGTGTCTGCGCGCGTGTCCCGGACACCCGGATTCCGGGGCAGGGGCTGCACGCGCGCGTGTCCCAGACGCCTGGGTTCTCTACGAGTGCATGTCACATGCCCGAGTTTCGTGTGCGTGTGTGCATACATACGTGTCCCTGGGTGCCGTGCATGCGTGCGCGTGCAGACAGAGGGATGGGGCCAAATCCAGCGCTAACCAGGCTGGTGCAGTGGGGAGCAATGGCAGTGGCTGGAGCCTCCTCCCCCTGCACCCCCACCCCCAGGGCCCCCCACCATGCCCACACCTCGCACCCCCCCCACGCACGCACGCCCGCCCCCGGTCACTGCGCCCCACTGCACTGCACTGCACTGCACCCCCTCGTTGCCCCCCCACGCCCGGCCCCCGCACTCACCCCCAGGGCTGCGCCGTGGCTTGCTGCCCCTCCCCCCCGGCTCCTCCTGCCCCCCCCCGCCCGGCGGGGGGGGGCCGGGGGCTGCTGGGGGGCCCCGGGCCGGGCTGCCCCCCCTGCCCCGCCCCGCCCCCCTCCCGCCCGGCCCCGCCGCGAGGCAGCCGGCGCCGTGCGACAGGAAGTGCCTTTTGTGTGCCCCGGCCCCCCCACTTCCGTCTCCCGCCGCCGCTCTGCCCGCCGGGAGGACTGGGGGACTCGGTGGTGTTAACCCCTGCCTGCCCGCCCCCTGTGCAGGCACTAAAAGGGGGGTCTGACCTAGGAAGGGGGCGGGCCCAGGGAGGCGGCACCTGGCAGCCGGTGCGTTTATGGCGCGAGGCAAGGGCACTGGAGGGGCTGCAAGGGGCGGGGATAAGAAGACCAGCCCGGGGAGAGGCCTGCGGGGGTGAGACGGCACCTGGCAGACAGTACACCTATGGCGCCACGCAAGGACACTGACGGGGGGGGGCGGGGGTTGCAATGGCGGGTCTCCAAGGAGCCGGGGGGGGGTCTGAAATGGGGAGAACGGACCTAAGTGAAGCTGGTGGGAGTGAACTTGCGTCTGGCAGACAGTACCCTTATAGCGTGGTGCCGGGGCACTAACGGGGGGGCACTCTAAGGGACGGGGGGTCTGAAATGGGAAGTGGGGTGGACCTAGGTGTGGAGAGAGGCTGGTGGGGCAGTGACATCGTGCCCACTGCCGTGGTAGGTACGTTTATGGCGGGGGCCTGAAATAGGACGGAGAGCGGAACTAGGCGTGGAAAGCGGCTGGGAGGGGGTGAAACTGCACGCTGGCCCCTCTGGCAGGCAGTGCCTTTATGGCGCGGCGCAAACCACGACAGGCTAGGAGGGTTTTGCAAAGAGAGGGGACTCGGATAGGAAGGCCAATGCAACGAGGTGTGGAGAGAGTCGCTCAAGGGGCGTCCTTGCACCTGCAGCCCCTCTGGCAGGCAGTACCTTTATGGCGCCGTGCGAGTGCACTACAGGGTGGGACGGGTTTGCAAAGGGGGGCAGGGCTGAAATAGGAAGAGACTTCGCACCTTTCTGTGCCAATGGGTTGAAGCCCACGCCCCTTGGCAAGCAGGGGCGTTGTAGCCCATCATCCGAACGACAGCACGTGGAGTGCACGCGCCGGCACGCTGTCCGTACAAGGCTGGACACAGGCACACGTGCTAACATGACAATGCACGGAACAGCCAACACGCAGTACAATTCAACCAAATACATGTGTCACGTGAAGCGTGTGACGTGCACGTGATTGTCCCATGTCCGCCAGCGTATGCCCGTTGCACGAGCGTACGCAGCGATACGGCCGTCGCTTTAAAACGGGGCTTTGAAATGGGGGCCAGGGCATTACCGTTATCATTATCACCTAAGTGGACCTTGTTATTGCTGCAGTTGTGATATTCTGTTCTATTCTGTTACATTAATGTATTTATTTGCTAGTAAATACAGCTGATTGATAATAAGCTATAATATATTTATTAATCTGTTATTTAATACACCGATTCATAATAATGTATCATATAGTACTGTATCATTATCATACAATGCAGTCTATTGTAATAAATACAATAAATCATTATTGAAATTGTTCTTCCTGTTTTTATCATTGTCTAAATAGACTTTAATTATAATTATTGTTATTATTAGTAGTTGTATCTAAATAGAGCTTCTAAATTATTATCATTGCTATTTTGTTATTAGCGACATAATCTTATTAATTATAATTATTGCTTTAATTGTCTAAATTGAGCCTATGGATTATCATACTTGCTATTATTGCTATTTTATTAACTACAATTAATAACAATTATTGCTGTTATTATTATCTAAATGGAGTATCTAAATTATGATGTTTCCTATGATTGTTGTTATTTTATTATCTAAATAGATCATATGAATTACAATTGTTGCTATTATTATCTAAACTGAGTTCATAATCTATTATTACGACTGTTGTTGCTATATTATTATTGTTATTATCTAAATATTTTTTGCCATTATTGTTACTATTTATGATATCACTAGATCGTATTAGTTACAATTATTGCTATGATCATGATTGCCATGTTGATCTTGTAAATTACTATTGCTGTAATTTGTCCCGGTTTTATTATTTATTCTCTAACTAGAGCTTATTAATTATAATTATTGCTGATATATCTAAATTGAGCGTATGAATCATTATTATTGCTATTCTTATGACTTGACCAGGCTCCTGCTGAAGACCCCGGGCTGGGGCGAGCGCCACTCCCGCGCAGCCCGGTCCGGGTCCTGGCCCCCGCGCGGTGAGGACGTTCTCCCTGACGTCCAGCCCACGTCTGCGCTCGCGCTTTGTGGCCTCGGTTCGTAGTGACTGGGGGGTAAATGGGGCGCCTCCGATTCCCTGCCGCCCTCCCTGAGAAACGATGAGCGGCCACAAGACCCCTCTCAGCCTTCTCCTGCGGAGGCTGAAGAGATCCGGGTCCCTCCGTCTCTCCTCGTGGGGCCTTGCCTGCGCGCCCTTTCCCAGGCCTCCGGGACCCGACCGGCGCGCCGCGAGCGCTCGAACAGCCGTGCCAGCGGCTCCGCCACGACACCGGCCGGTTCCTCCAGCACCCGCGGGTGGAGTCCACCCGGACCCGGGGTCTGGACGCAGCCGCCCCTCCACGTGCCCCTCCGCGGCGGCGTGCCACAGCTGGTGGGCTGGCGTCCGCCCGGCGTCTGTCCGCAGTCCGGCTGGGAGACGTGGGCGCCCCATCGCTGTACGTGTCGACGTGACGACGCGACAGTACGTTGTATAGATTTCACACATTTCCTAGACGTCGGGCGTCTGTCCCTGCCCCCGCCACCTGCCCCGCTGCCACCCCTTGCAGGGACAGCGGCCCAGGGCCAGGCTCACTCCCCCACCCTCACCCGGGGGCTGGAGCCCCTCGTCCGGGCCCCCGGGCGGTTCAGGTTCAGGCCCGGGGCCAATCCTCCCACCCCTGCTCCCTCCCCGCCGGGGCGGCCCTGACCCTGTTCCCCAGCTCCTCGCCCATCGCCACCTCCACGGAGCGGCGCCCGCGGCCCGGCCCTCGCCGGCGTGGCCGTGCTCCGCCACCTGCCGTCCCCACCGCTCGCTCGCACCGCCAGTCCGAGTGCAAATGCAGCATTACGGACAGACAGACTAAGGCTTTTATGTATATAGAATAAACACACACATATATATATACATGCATACATACACACACTAATATGCTGTAGTATAACATACTATATTATTATACACTCTGTGTGTGTGTACATATATATCAATGTGGTACATTACATTATTATTATTGTTATTGTATACTAGTTTATATAGCACAGTGGTCACCAACCCGTGGATCTTGGAGCCACTGGGGGTGGATCTGAGGCTGGGGAGGGGGCTAGACGGAGGCCCCCGCCGCGAGGCATGGTGCTGCAGAGGCAGGAGCAGGGGTGAGTGGAGTGGGGCCCCGGCCGGGTGGGATTTACCAGCCGGGGATGCATGCCCACAAATATTTTTTTCTCCCTCTGCCTCAATCTGCCCCCCAACAGACAAACCTACTGGGGTGGAGCGGGGGTGCCAGCGCACGGCTTCCTTTTAAATGCCAAAGGTGATCTCCTACTTTAAACGGTTGGAGACCATTGCTCTAGTGGGTCCGTTAGAACCTCGTTACATTATATAGGTGTCTGCTTTTAATAGCATTAATTCAAACTGCTTGTTTGAATCGGTTTATTTATGCATTTGTAATAGTAACAGGACCGCAACAGAAATGGGGAGACTGAACACATAGCGAGAATCCGGTAGGCACGCTGTTATGCAAATGTGCCAATAAAATATTTCCTATAAATAATTTATAACGGATTCTTATTCGTGATAGAACAGCATTATAGCACCACGAATACTGTAACAAAAATAAATGCTATGACGATATAGCATCATGGACGTAGCAACTATCAACATTTATCTAACCATACAGACATAGCATCATCCTTTACCTATCTATATAGATATAGCATCATCAACATTTTTCGTAGATTATTATGCCACTAGCAATTCGGAGATTCATAGATGCTCAGGTCCGAAGGGACCTCAACAGACCATCGAGTCCGACCCCTGCCCCGCGCAGGAAAGAGCGCGGGGGTCAGACCCCCCAGCCAGGTGCTGGTCTGATTATTCCAATATTATAATGACACTGTTCCTTAAAGGGTGAGTTAGTCATTCATATGCAAACACATCATTGCCATGATCATGATGTCACAGTGTTATTTGTGTTTACAGATCAATTTTGCATAGTCTCAAATATGCAGATGTGCTGATTATAATGCCATATTAGGACATGGGTTATTAACCAGTGACATCAGAAATCAGTGACCCAGTAGTGATGTGTGATGTATTATCTATATACATATTTTTAGACATCTATACATATATACATATAGATATAGATACACACACATATAGATAGAGATATTTAGGGAAGATGCATCAGTAATACCTATAGTCCGCTATATTAATACTATCAACATGCTAATTTATGAATGATCTGTGCTGATATTCACAGTACTAATGATGTGATTCATGCTCCATAGATAAGTAAAAGGCATATATATTTAATATATATATTATATATATATATATATAATTTGCTCTTGATCATGCTCATGCATGATGGCCTGCTGCTTATGATAGAAGTGGGTTAACATTTCTGGGCCCAGTAGACAACGGAGGCGCCCCAAGAGTTGATAGGTAAATGAAGGGTTAACTAAATAATTATATAACTTGTTGGACTAATAATGCCTGTGAAATAATAGTGACTCAGGCTCATTATGGGAACAAGAGGTTGATGAGGAGGGGCAGGATGATGAAACAGGGCAAGCCATGGGGACTGCATCTCCCAGGAGCCTTTGCACGGAGCCATGCCACTTGTAGTCCAAACACACCCTTGGGGACTGCAACTCCCAGAGGCGTGGGGGGGGGGGAAAAAAAACCTTCAGGATCCCATGAACCTTTGCATGGCCATCACGTGGCCATGATGCTTCTCGTCCAAGCATTCCCTTAGAAACGCAAGGGGTTGGGCCTCAGGATGGGACTACATCTCCCATGAGGCCTTGCCATGACGTTTGTAGTCCCATTCTGAGGCTCAGATCAATAGTTTTCTATCACCCATGAGGCTTTGCGGTAGATCTCAGGCTACCATGATACTTGTAGTCCGTTAGAAACCCATTGAGCTGGGACTCATTGTGGGACAACCATTCCCGTGATGCCTTGCGCCCCCCCTCAGGCCGCCATGACACTTGTAGTCCTCAGAAACCCGCTGGGCTGGGACTCAGTTTGTGACTACATCTCCCCTGAGGCGTTGCGCGCCCCCTCCGGCCGCCATGACACTTGTAGTCCAAACACCCCCTTAGAAACGCCCGCCCGGCTGAACCCCATCTCCCAGTAGTCCTTGCGCCCACCCTCAGGGCGCCGCCATGACGCCTGTAGTCCCCGCTCCCGCCTCCCCGCATTGGAACGCCGGGGCGGGCGGGGCCGGAGTGGACTACGACTCACAGCAGCCGCCGCGCGGGCGCCATTTTGAAGGGGCGGCCCGCGCGCCTGCGCATTGAGGCTTGCGCGTGGGGGAGGGGAGGAGGAGGATGCTCGAGGAGGCTGAAGGAGGGGGCAGCTGCGCCAGCACCCGCCACGCCAGCTCTGGGGGGGCCCCCCTGCCGCCTGGGGGGCCTGAGGGCTTTTAGGGGGGGAGGGGGCCTTGAGGGGGGAGGGGTTGAGAGGGGGGGCCCTCCCCCCGAGGAGGCTGCTACCCCCTCCCCCCCAGTGGAAATAGGGCGACTAGTCCTTTAAGAGGGGGTGGAGGGGCAGGGGAGGGAGGGAGGTGCCTGTCTCTTTTAGAAGGGGGACCCCCCTCCAAAGGAGCAGAGGGAAAAGGGGTGACTGTCCCTTTAAGGAGGGGGAAACGGGGGGGGGACGGGGAGACAAGTGCCAGTCCCTTTAAGAAGGCAGGACTGTGAGCAGAGGGGTGCATGTCCCTTTAAGGGTTGGAAGGGAGCCTGCCCCTTTAAGAGGAGGCAGGGCGGCCTCCCCATACAGTAGAGGAAGGGAGTGCTTGTCTCTTTAAGGGGGGGAGGGGACTTCCTATAGAGCACGGAAGGGGGGCACCTGTCCCTTTAAGAGACTGTCCCTTTAAGAGGGGGGTCCCCTATAGAGCAGAGGAAGGGGGGTGCCCGTCCCCTTCAAGAAAGAGAGACCCCCCTTTATAGAGCAGTGGGTGCCTGTCCCTTTAAGGGGTGGTGTGCCTGTCCCTTTAAGAAGGGGAGGTGACCCCTCTCCCATCCCTTTAAGGGGGCGTTGAGCCAGCCCCTTTAGGAAGGGGGGGCACCCCCCTAGAGCAGGGGACAGGGGGCCTGCCCTTTAAGAGGGGAGCCCCCGGGGGTGCCTGGTCCTTTAAGAGTGTGGGGGGGGCGCTGTTAACCCTTGAGGGGCGGGGCCTTGGGGCGGGGGTGGGGGAAGGGCTGCAGGAGGAGGGGGGACCCCCTGGCCCCCCCGAGCTGGACCATGCCGGGGCCCGCAGTGCCCGCCCGCCGCATCCGGGTGAGTGGGGGGCTCGGGCGCCTGGGTGCCCCGTGGGGGGCTGAGAGGCCTGGTCTCCTTGGGGGGCCCGGAGCCTGGGTTCCCTCCGGGGGAGGTGGGCCCGCATGCCTGGGTTGTTTTGGGGGCGACCCGGACGCCTGGGTTCCCTGGGGCCTGCTCCTTTGTTGCCGCCTCCCCTGCCCCCCCACATGCCCAGGCTGGGGAGGGGAGGGGAGGGCCGGGGGCGGGTGGGGGGAGGGAACACCCCCCC
>JAGPOW010002598.1:0-21222 GCA_030014935.1 Caiman crocodilus | reverse complement strand
CCCCCCCTCCGGAACCCTGGTGCGGGGCCATGTTTCCGGGGGACGGAGCTGGTGGCGGCACCGTGGGGGGGGAGGCCCTGTGCTGAGCCCGCCGGCGGACACATGCCCCCGCCCGCCCCCAGGGGGCGCCCCGCCCGCGCCGGTAGGGTCCCCTGTGGGGGGCGGGGGTGGGAGCGGGGCGGCCGGGGGCCTAGGCTCTGGGGGGTGGGACTAGGGGGCTTGGGAGCCCGGACACCTGGGTTCTGGGGGGTGGGAGCAGGGGGTCCTGGGGGTGAGGGGTTGCCCTTCCACCCCTGGGACCTGCCCCGCGCTCCCAGGGGCTGCTCTATGTGGCTGCTCCCCCCGCCCCCAGCCGGCTGCATCCCAGCCTTTACAGGGGCTGCTCTATGTGGCCATCCCACCCCAGAGCCAGCCGCATCCCAGCCTTCACAATTGCTGTTCTATGTGGTCACTCCACCCCAGAGCCAGCCGCATCTTAGCCCCTCCCCCTGTGTGTGTCTCTGTCCACCCCCACAGCCCGCGGCGTAGCTGACGTGGGAGGTGGCCAATGTCGTCCAGCAAAGGGGCGGGGCCTGGAGCTCGCCGGCGGCGGACGCGCTGCCGCAGGTGCCGGGCCTGCCTGAGGTCGGAGTGCGGGGAGTGCCACTTCTGCAAAGACATGAAGAAGTTTGGGGGTCCTGGGCGCATGAAGCAGTCCTGCCTGCTGCGCCAGTGCACCGCGGTGAGTCGCCCCACAGCCAGCTGCCAGCCAGGTGGGCTGTTATACTTGGCTGTACCCCAGAGCCAGCTGCATTAGAAGGTCTTGTTATACTTGGCCATTCCCCCTCAGAGCCAGCTGCATCAGTGGAAAGGGTAGTGTTATAGTCAGCCGTTCCCCCTCAGAGCCAGCTGCATCAGTGGCAGGGATGCTGTTATACATGGCTACTCCCCGCCAGGTGCAGCTCTGTCAGGGTGAGAGTGTTGTTACACTTAGTTTTTCCACTCCAGAGCCAGCTGCATTACAAGGTCCTGTTGTACTTGGCCATTCCAACCCAGAGCCAGCTGTATGAGAGGGGACTGTTATACTTGACCATTGTGCCAAGGCAGCTGTTTCAGGGTGGGGGTGTTGTTACATTTAATTTTTCTGCCCTGTTGTACTTGGCTATTCCACCCCAGAGCCAGCTGCATCAGAGGTGACTGTTATACTCAGACATCCCCCCCGAGCCAGTTGCATTAGGGCGTCGTTATACTTGGCCATTCCCCCACAGAGCCAGCCACACCAGGGAGGATTGTTATAGTCGGCCGTTCCCTCCACAGAGCCAGTTGTGTCCAGGAACGCTGTTATACGTAGCTGTTGCGTCCCTCCCAAGAGCCAGCTGCATTAGAAGGCCCTGTTACACTTGGCCATCCCTCCCCCAGAGCCAGCCACATTTAAAGAGACAGGCCCTCTCCCAGCACCAGCTCGCATTTCCCCATCTGTGGCGCACCTCCCCCAGGGGAGCTGATGGGAGTCCGGGGTGTTCCCGCAGCCGGTGCTGCCCCACACAGCCGTGTGCGTGGCCTGTGGCGAGGCTGGCAAAGAGGAGGCGGCAGCTGGCGAGGACGAGCGCTTTGACCTCTCGCTCATGGAGTGCTCCATCTGCAACGAGATCATCCACCCCGCCTGCCTGCAGGTCCCGCACACCGGGGGCCCCTGTGGGGGGGAGCAGGAGATCCTGGGAACCCACGGCCCTGGGTTCCCTGGGGCGGGGCGGGGGGATTAGGAGCCTGGACGCCTGGGCTCGCTCGGGCGGCGGGTGAGAGCTTGGCGTTCTGGGAACCCTGGGCTGGGGGGGCCGCGGGCAGGGGGCCCGGACGCCTGGGTCCCAGCTGAGTGGCACATGTCTCCGCAGATGGGCCGGGCCGAGGGGGTGGTGAACACCGAGATCCCCAACTGCTGGGAGTGCCCCAAGTGCAAGCGCGAGGGCAAGTCCAGCAAGGTGAGGGCCGGGGGCAGGGGTCTCCCAGGGAGGAGAGGTCAGGCGTGGTGGGGCTGGACTTCCACTTTCAGAGAGGGGCCTTGTACGCAGCAGTGGGAGGAGCTTCTTTTGGGGGTGGGGTCTCCTGTTGTAGTAGGGGGGGCTTAGGAGGTGAGGGCGGAGCTTCCCAGTGGCAGGGGTGGGGCTTATTGCAGTCAGGCCTCTATATTGGAGGCGAGGTGTAAGCATGGGGCAGGAGCTAGGTCTTTGGAGGTGGGGCTTATTTACGGAGGGGCTGGGTTTATGGAATGGGAGGGGCCCTGCTTGTGATATGGGCGGGGCTGAGGGTGATGCTGTTGGGGCGGATGGGGCAGGGCTATGCTGGAGGTGGAGCTAAGAAGCCAGCCAGGGGTGTGGCCTGCCTCAGGCCACACCCCCCACGTGGTGGCTCCTCCCCCCCAGGACGTGGGCGACGTGGCTGGGAAGCGCCGGGCAGACAATGGGGACGACGGGCTGCGCTGGAAGCTGACAGATGAGCAGGCACCGGCCAAGAAGAAGGGGCCCTCAGCCATGCCCCCTGGGCAGGCCCCACCCCCTGAGGACCCCCCCAACCCCGCCCACAAGCGCAAGAAGGAGCGCGACCCCCCAGCCCCTGATGCGGGGGCCCGCAAGAAGGTGAGGACCCAGACTCCTGGCCCCGTCTCTGACAACCCAGGCGTCTGGGGGCCGGTGCTGACCCAGTCTTTGTCCCTTGCAGATCAAAGGGGGCCGGGACAAGCATCTGAAGAAGGTGAGTGGGGAGGGAGGGGTTAACCCTGCCCCAGGATCGGGCCCCCCAGGGCTGAGGCCTGATGGGCTCGTGTCCCCGCAGGCTGGGGAGCAGGCGCCAGACGGGGCCAAGCTGCCGGGGGGGCCGGGCTGGGGCCGTGACCTGGACGCCAAGGGCCCTGGCGCCCACCCGGGCCTGCTGGGGGGCCCCGACATGGAGGTGAGGATCCAGGCATCCGGGCTCCCAGCCCCCCCCCGTTCCTGTGCCCCCCACCCTAGAAACCCCTGGCATCCAGGCTCCTAAACTCTCTGCTCCCACCCGTCCTCCCTTCCCTGCAGAGGACCCAGGCATCTAGACTGCACTGACTGCCCCCCTTCTCCCCCGCAGAAGCCCCCCAGTGCATCGCTGGCGCCCGCGGCCCCCCCAGTGCCCATGGCAGCGGCGCCTGATCGGCGGGAGAAGCTGGAGCGCTTCAAGCAGATGTGCCAGCTGCTGGAGCGCGTCCGCGCAGCGCCCAGCTCCAGCTCCAGCTCTGACACTGACTCAGAGAGTGGGGAGTCGTCGGGTGCCGCGCACAGCCCTCCCTCCCCACCCCGCCTACCCCCGCCCCTCAGCTTCAGTACTAGCGAGGAGGAGGAGGACGACGAGGAGGACGATGAGGACGACCGTGAAGGTACCACGTGGCAGGGGGGCTTGCAGGGAGGCATGGGCGGGTAGAGCATGGGGTGAATAGATGGATGGAGTGCAGAATAGAGGGGGAGATTGTGTGGGATGGAGGGATGGACCAGGCGGTCTCTGCAGGTCAATGATGAGATGGAGGGATGAATGAAATGGTTCATTGGATGGATGGATGAACCCAGGGGTCTACAGGGGTCAACGAGTGGACGGATAGATGGCAGTGGGGAGGGACTCCTCGCAGGTCAGTGACCGGATGCATGGACAGGCTGGTTCATTAGATGGACGGATGGATGGAATGGTTCATTGGAAGGAAGGAAGGGGTTTGGGGATGGGTGGATGAACCCTGAGGCTTACAGGGGTCAGTGGATGGATGGATGGTTGGAGGAATGAACTAGGGGGTCTGTGAAGGTTAATGATGATGGATGGAGGTGTAGGTATACACATAGGCGCTGCACGTCAGGAGGGATGTGGGCAGCATGGAGAAGGTGCAGAGGAGGGCCCGTCGCACGGTCAGGGGCGGCAGGGCAGGCCCTAGGAGGAGAGGCGACGGGACCTGACCCTGTTCAGCCTCCACAAGAGAGGGCCGAGGGGCCCTGGTGACCGTCTATAAACTCACCAGCAGGGACCAGCGGGAATTGGGGGAGGCTCTGTTCCCCCGGCCCCTCCCGGGTTACTAGGACTAACAGGTGCAAGTTGTTAGAGAGCAGGTTCAGGCTGGACATCAGGAGACATGACTTTACGGTGCGGGCTGCCAGGCTCTGGGCTGGGCTCCCAGGGAAGGTGGTGCTCTCCCCTGCCTCGGGGGTCTAACGGAGGAGGCTGGACAGATGCTTGGCTGGGGTGATACGACAGAAAGGGATCTTGGAGTCATTGCTGACTCCAAGACGAACGTGAGCTGCCAATGCCAGACCGCAGCCAGCAAAACCAACTGCAACTTGTCGTGCATCCAAAGGTGCATCTGAAGCTAGTCCAGAGAGGAGATCCTCTCCCTCTATGCGACGTTGGTCAGGGCGCAGTAGGAGTACTGCGTCCAGTTCTGGGCACCGCACTTCAAGAAGGATGTGTCCTGCCTTGGGAGGGTTCAGAGGAGGCCACCCACTTGGTTGGAGGGCAGCAGGGCAGGCCCTGCGAGGAGAGGCTGAGGGACCTGAACCTGTTCAGCCCCGGCAAGAGGAGGCTGAGGGGGACCTGGTGGCTGCCTACAAACTCGTTAGGGGAGATCCGCAGCAAACAGGAAGGGCCCTACTCCCCCCAGCACCACCTGGGGTGATGAGGAACAATGGCCAGAGGCTGCTGGAGAATAGGTTCAGGCTAGATATCAGGAGGCACTGTTTCACTGTCAGGGTGGCTAGGACCTGGAACCAACTTCCTAGGGAAGTGGGCCTCGCTCCTACCTTGGGTAAATTCAAAAGAATTTGGATGAACACCTGTCTGATCCCAGCGTGTGCTCCGGCTAGTGCCGGGGGTCAGACTAGATGATCTATTTAGATCCCTTCGGACCCCTAACTACTAGGAAACTATGAGACTCTGGCACCCGTTCCTGCCCGGGGCAGGGGGTCGGCCCTGGTGATCTGTTTAGGTCCCTTCTGACCCTAAGTACTATGATACTAGGTGCATGGATGGGTAGAGCACAGGGTAGGTGGATGGGTGGAGCGCCGAATAGAGGGATGCATCGAGTGTGGGGTGGATGCAGGGATGCTGTGGGTCATTGGATGTGTAGGTGTGTACATGAATGGACACATGGAGCGTGGGGTGGGCAAGCGGTGGATGGACAGAGTGGAGAGTAGATGGATAAACTGAGTGTGGGATGAAGACATGGAGCATGCGTGGATGCTGGGTACTACACGTCGGGACACAGACATGGCATGGGGTGGACAGGCTGACGGCTGCAGCGTGGGGCGGGCAGGTAGAAGGAAGCTGTCAGGGGGCAATGCTCAGCTGGCATGGGGGGGGAACGGGCAGGCAGCAAGCGTGGGGGAAGTGGACAGGCAGGAAGGGGAGAAGGGGGCAGAAGGGGGGTGGGAATGGGACGGACCAGCACGGGGCAGGCTGGATGGGCGGGCAGGGGGCTGGGCAGCTGGACAGAGCATGCCAGGAGATGCTGGCAGGGTCACAACATGGCCCCTCAGCACCCCAGGTGCAGGGGAGGGCATCTGATCCCCTCTGCCTTCTGCTACACCTTCTGTTTATTGCGCGCTTCCCCAGCCTGCCATGCAATGAGAGAGAAGTGCCAAAAAAAGAGGCCCAGCACCTGCCTGGGGCCCCCAGGCCCCCTTCTCCTTCCCAAATGGGAATGAGCCCGCACTCCCTTTCCATTTATTGCACACAATGAATGTAAAGGGAGAATGCAGCCTGGCTCCCCACTCCCCTGTGGCTCCCCCTGGTTCTCTCCATCCCGGATGGAAATGACAATGCGGTGCGCCACAGCCCCTGCTGCCTTGCGGTTATGGTGTGCCTCCGCAGCAGGCCACGCAGTAGACAGGGCGAGCAGCCCTGTCCTCCTGCTCCATTACATTTATGACATGACTCCATGCACTACCACTTGCCATTACATTTATTGCATGTAATGACCGGAGCGGCCCAGTGCTCCACCCACCTGTTGCCCCCTGCCCCGCCTTCTCTCCTTGAAGAGGCTAAGGAAGCCATGGCCAGTCCTGGCCCCCACCCACCATTACATTCATTGTGGGTAATAACCAGAAAAGCCCAGCATGCCATCCCATCCCCTATTGACCCCCTACCCCTTTCTCCCTTTCCCAGAGGAGGCTGAGGAAGCTGTTGCCAGCCCCAATCCCCGCACTTCCCATTACATTTATTGCACACACCTAGATACATATCTATTGCCCTGGCTCCCCATTACATTTATTGCATGCATCTGTGTACATCTGTTGTTGTCTACTGTCCTGGCTGCCCATTACATGTCTTGCGTGCATCTATACATACATGTCTGTTGCCTGTTGTCTCCCCTGGCAGACGAGGACGAGGAGGAGGACGCAGCGGGCCCGGGCAAGGAGAACAACCATCGGGGGGCGCCGCGGGTGCGGGGGGGGCCGCGGCGCCTGCTGGCCTGGCCCCTGGTGCCCTCGCCCCCGAAGCCGCCAGCCCTGCTGCAGCTGGAGCGGCACGTGGTGCGCCCGCCCCCTGCCAGCCCCGAGCCCGACGCCCTGCCCCTGGCCTCGGGCGCCCCCCACGTGCTGCGGCGCCACGCCTGGCTGCGCGTCTTCCGCCACCTCAGCGCCCGCGAGCTCTGCGTCTGCATGCGCGTCTGCCGCACCTGGAGCCGCTGGTCAGCCCCCGCCTGGGGACTCTTGGGGCGAGTGGGGGGTCCCGGAGAGCCCTGGGGGGTTGGGGGCCCTGGGGGTCACAGGCCGAGGGGTGCAGGGGGGGTTACCGGGCTTTGTTGTACTCCCCCACCCCACCTGCTTGTGCTGTAATTCCCCTAGTAGTGGGGCAGGCTGGAGGGCGAGCAGGCTCTCTTACCCTCTCCTCTATAGTTGCTGCCTCCTCTGTATTTCCCTTTACCGTAATATTTTGAGTATAGGGGCAAGCAGGGGATCTGTGTTAAGCCTGGGTCTTCTGTAGCATATTGTCTAGAATAGCTGCACCCTGCGTACGCCCATGACCGTAATGACTGTAATACAGGGGCAACTGCAGTTAGGCAGAGGAGTGGCAAGTTCCACTTACCGTATTGTCTCTAGTAGCTGCACCCCCCACATAGTTCATCATTCTTTCTCACTTCCCTGGTTCCTGCCCCTTGCCATATTATCCAGAATACCTGCCCCTACTGTAATGCCTGTAGATATGGAGAAGCTGCGGGGGGAGAGGGGGGGTTGCAAGGTTTTTCCTTACCATATTACCTATAATAGCTGCTCCTACTGTAGTGTCTCCAGTATATAGACAAGTGTGGGAATACAAGCGTTCTTTTTACCATATCATCTATAATAGCTGCAGCCTCCTTATTTCCCACAGGTGCCTCTTACCACATTTTCTCTAATACCTGCACCCTTCCTATTCCCCACAGCTACCTGACATCACAATGCCTGTAGCATAGGCAGAATTGGGGTGGAGAGGGTCACTGTTGCCTCTAATAGCAGCACCTGTCAGATTTAACGTTTCCTGCCCTCCCGCCCCCAGGTGCTGTGACAAGCGGCTGTGGACACGCATCGACCTGAGCCGCCGCACATCCATCACACCATCCATGCTGAGCGGCATCATCCGGCGGCAGCCAGCCAGCCTGGACCTCAGCTGGACCAGCATCTCCAAGAAGCAGCTCATGTGGCTGCTCAACCGTCTCCAGGGTGAGTGCCTGGACGCCCGCATCCTCCAGGCTGGGGAAGGGAGCAGGGTGGCTGGGAGCCCACATGCCTGGCTTCCCTGGGGCAGGAGAAGGCCGGGGTGGGGCAGGTGTTGGGAGCCCGGACGCCTGGGTTCAGCGGGGGCCACACCTGTGCCCTACAGGCCTGCGGGAGCTGATCCTGACAGGCTGCTCGTGGGGAGCGGTGTCGGCGCTGAGCACAGCCTCTGTCCCCGCCCTGCGGCTGCTGGACCTGCGCTGGGTCCAGGACCTCAAGGACTCGCACCTGCGTGAGCTGCTGCTGCCCCCGCCCGACGCCCGCCCGGGTAGGCCTGGACACCTGGGCTCTCTGGGGTGGGGGGCGGGGGGCAGGGAACCCAGACGCCTGAGTCCTGACCCCCCCTCCCCCCCCCCAGGGCAGACGGAGGCGCGGGGCCGGCTGCAGGGGCTGTGGGAGCTGCGCCTGGCCGGGCTGGACATCACAGAGGCGTCGGTGAGGCTGGTGGCCCGGCACGCGCCCGCCCTGGCCAAGCTGGACCTGAGCCACTGCGGGCAGCTGGGGGACCCAGCCCTGGCCCTGCTGACGGCCCCAGGCTGCCCCCTGCGCGATGGCCTGGCCGAGCTCAACCTGGCCGGTGAGACCCGCCCCCCCTCCCCCCCGGAAAGCCCCGTAAGGGTGGTGCCCCTCACCTCTGACCTGCGGCCCCCCTCACCACCTGTCTCCACCCCCCAGGTTGCCCCCGCCTGACGGATCAGTGCCTGCCTCTGCTTCGCCGCTGCCCACGCCTGACCCGGGTAGACCTCCGCGCCTGCCGCCACGTGTCCCCCGAGGCCTGCGCCCGCCTCTGCCAGGACCCACCGCCTGGGGGTGGGGGTGGGGCTACCGGAGGCCCCGCCCCCTCGGTCCCAGGGGCTCCACCCCTGGCCCCGCCCCGGTTCCGCTCCTCGGAGGAGAAGCTGCTGCTGAGGGATAGCTCCTAGCGCCGGCCGGGCCGGGCTGGGACCCTCGTCCAAGCCATGCACTGAAGTTTCTTGGTGGGGAACTGGGGGGGACGGGACTGGGATCCCCCCTCTGATTGGCTGGGGGCAGGGCTGCCCCCTGTCCCCACTCGAAGCCACGCCCCCTCAACACCTCCTCCTGCCATTGGTTTTTGAGCCAGAGAACCCAGGCGTCTGGGACCACTACCCCCACCCGCCCCCCTTTGAGCCAGGGAACCCAGGTGTCCGGACCCCCTCGCCCCACCACCACCCAAGCAGGCCAAATCAGGGTCCCTCCCCTGGTGCATTATGGGAAGGAGGAGGGCCTGGTAGGCTCCGCCCACTGCTGGAGGAAGGGGGCCTGGCCTCTTCCTGGCCTGGCCCCTGTGATAGCAGGGGCGGGGCAGCTTGGCTGGGGGGGGTGGCCTCAGGTGGAGGGGGCGGGGCAACATCTCCGTTAACCCTTCCTGTGCCGCCGATACTTGAATTCTCCCCGCCCCGGTGCCGCGTACTTGAAGCAATAGGGGGGGCGGTCCCACTTCCTCCCAGTCTCCCAGTGCCACTGGGGCTTCCCCAGTTGGGGTGACAATCTCCGGGGTGGCGGAGGGGCTCGGGACCCCCCTCCCTCCAGTGGACCCAGGCGTCCGGGTTCTGCCCCCCACCTTCCTTCCTTCCTCCCCCACAACGCCAGCGGTTTTGGGCCGAATGTACCTCAGGGGGTCGCGTCATGGATATTAGTGTTTGCATATTTAATGACGGGGCGGGGCCAGCAGACAAATGGAGGAGGTGGCAGTGGCAGCAGCGCGGGGTTCGGAAGCACCTGGATGGACACATGGACTGTGGGGGCTCCTCCCACCCACCCCCACCCCACCCCACCCCACCCCAGCGACGTGGGACCCAGGCACCCGGGAGCTGGAGACCTGCGAGAGGAGCCCGGCGTCCGGGACACGCACAGGCTCGGGGGACCCCGGCATCCGGAGCAAAGGGACGTGCTCGACTCGGACCCGGGACCTGGGCGTCCGGGCCACCCGCGAGCGAGGATCCCAGGTGTCGAGGACACGCCTGGGACGGGACACGCACGCACGTGGGACCCGGGCCGCCCCCACCAACCAATGCTCTTGGAGAACCCGGGCGCCGGCCCTCGCCCCCCTCCCCACCTCAAGGACCAAAGCTTTCCCTCCCCCGGGGGGCACCAGGTCCCAATGGCAGCTCCAGGGGGGTGGTCTCGGGGCTGGGGGGCGTCCAGGCCCAGCTGCCTCCCCCTCCCCCCGGGGCTGTTTCTGGGGGGCTATTTTTTTTTTTTCCTTTTTCTGGCTGGAAAGAACAGAAAAAAAGAGGGAAAAAAGGCAAAAAAAAATGAAAATAATAATAAAGGCGGTTTTGTAACTGGTGGCTGCTGCTTTTCGCGCTGCGGGGACCGAGGGTCTCGGGGCGGTTTGGGGGGTGTTGAGAGAGGTCCTGGGGGCTTGGGAACGGGGGGGTGCCAGGGGCATTTGGGGGGTCCAGGAGAGGTCATGGGGGTGCCTGAGGGGCAGCTGTAGTGGGCTGGGGGCCTGGGGGCACCATGGTTTCCTAGCCGGTGGGGTGGGACGGGACCGGAGCCCTGGCAGGAAAGCGCGGGGCCAAGCGACCCGGCCCCGGCCCCGGCCGCCGCCTCCAGGGCGGGCTTCAGGGTCTCACCCCTCCTCGTGTTTGATTTTCTTTCCTTTCTGGTCTGGTTTAACTTGCCCATTTCTTCTTGGTCTGTTTTCTTTCTCTTTATCTTTTCTTGTTTCTTTGTTTCTTGGCCTATTTTTTATTGTATGATTTGATGGAGGGGCGTTAATTTTTTTCTTGGCCTGTGTTTCAGCCTCTTTCTTTTTATTGTTTGCTTTTATTTTTTTTCTTGGCTTGTATTTCACTTTTTATTTTCATTTTTCTGGGTCCATATTTTATCATTGTTATTTTAATTCTATTTTCTGGCTTCATTTTTTTCTTGCCCTATTTTTCTTTTCTTTTGGTTGATTTCATTCTATTATTTTTTTGGTTTAATTTTTCTTGGACTATTTTTATTTATAATTTTATTTTACTTTATTTTTTGGTTTAACTTTTTTCTTAGTGTCATTTCATTTGATTTTATTGGGTTCATTTTGCTTGGGGTTTTTTATTATTTTATTTTTTGTATTTAATTTTGTTCTCAGTTTCTTGGCCTCTGTCTTTTACTTGTTTCTTCATTATAGACTTTCTCAGTCTATTTTTATTGAGTATTTTTGACTTTATCAATCCATTTTTATTGGCTGTATTGGTCTTACTTTTTTATTGACTTCAGTGGCCTATTTTTATGGTTTTCATTTTCACCTTATTGGTCTATTTTATTGACTTTTATCAGGCTAATTTTTAATTCAGTTCCTGTATTGATCTGTTTCTTATTGACTTTATCAGTAGGTTTTTACTGATTTAATTGGACTTTTTAATGACATTTTTATTGACCCCATTAATCTATTTTAATATACTTTATCTATCTTTTTATTGAGCTTTTTTATTGACTCAATTGGTCTACCTTTATTGATTGTGTCAGTCTATTTTTGTTGTTTTTTATTGACCCAATTGGTCTATTTTACTGACTTTATCGGTTTATTTTTTCTTTATGGACTTTATTAATGTTTTCCACTGACTATTCTCAGTCTATTTTTACCAAGCGTTTTACTAACTGAATTGGTCTATTTTTATCAACTTTATCAATCTATTTCTATTGATTTTTTTCTTTAATTGACCATATTAGTCTATTTGCATTGACTTTATTATTCAATTTTTCATTCATTATATTTGTCTATTTTGAGATTTTACTTTCTTGCAATAGTTTTATTGACTTAGTTAAAACATTAAAAATAGACTGTCTTAATTGATCTTTCTGTATCGACTGTATTGGTTTACTTTTTATTGAGTTTTTATTGAGAGAATTCGTCTATTTTTACTTGGTGTTCATTAACTTTATTGAGTCTCTTATTGACCTTGGTCTATTTTTCGTAGCTTTATTGCTCTATTTGTATCGATTTAATTGGTACATTTTTTAATTTTTTTAGCGACTATTTATTTTAATTGGCTTTCTTGGTCTATTTTTTCAGTCAGGTTTTCATTAAGTTAACTAGTCTTTTATTGCATTTTTCTTAATGGTGTTATTGATTGAATTTTAACAAGCTACTTCTATTCCATTTAGTCATCTGTTTTTATCAAGCTTTTTCCTATTCCTTTTCCTCATGTATTTTATTGAGTTTTTCTTATTGAATTTATTGGTCTATTTGTACCAAGTTTTATATTCCTTTCCCAGCAGTGTCATTTGTTATGGCATGTTCTGTTATGTTGTGTGGGGTTTTTTATTCTTCATCTTATTTTTGGAGCAAGTTGTCATGTTATTAGCTTGTCTTTTTTCTTAATTGGTTTCTTTGGTGATTAATTTGGATTCCTCTTGATGGAGCTTTACTGGCATTTTTGTTTCTGTCGACTTTGTTATGGTCAGCCTGTGGCCTCGGGGATAGGGCAAGATTATATTGCATTACATTACCTTACGTTACAGTAGTGGGCTTAATTTGTCCTTTTACAGTCCTCAATAGTGGTGTTTTTCTCTTCATTTTTATGGCCCCATATTTTATTTTATATCAGGTTGTTCTGTCACAATTTTGATTGGCTTTGATACTTGCTCTTGAGTCTCCTATTGTGCTGGATAGAGTGGACTTGGGTTGTGTTGACTGTGTCTTCACGGCATTGATTCACCTTGTTTCCTCCTGGTTCGTGCCTTCCGTTGGGTTGGGTTGGGTTGGGTTGGGTTGACTGTCTCTTCCCAGCACTGATTCACCTTGATACCTCCTGGTTGGCGTCTTCTATTGTGCTGGGTCGATTTGCTTCAACTTGGACAGGTGGGGTTAGCACCAGCGCCACCTCCAGAAGACCCGCAGCATAAAGCGGGAGGCTTGCCGCACAGACACCAGGCGTCCTCGCCAGCATGGAAGCGATGACCATCAACATGAGCTGGGGTGGAAAGGGCGCTGTGCGCACGGGCCTGGTGGACAGCTACTGAAACACCTGCTGTACTTCCAGCTCGGCCAAGGAACTTGGGTACGCAGGCAGCAGAGGAAACATTTCAAAGACGCCCGCCAGGCGAACATCAAGTGGGGCACGGACCCCACAGACTGGGGAAGAGCTAGCCTGGGACAGCGCTGCGTAGTGACACCTGGTGAGAGCAAGTCCATCTGACCCTGTTCCAAGCCCATGGTCGGCCCTCCCTGAGGAGTCTGCGGCTCTGGGGTTCGCCTTGTCCATCACTGACTCCCCTTGGCTTGGCCCACGGGGCTGGGCATCCTTGACCCCGACAGGCCCGTGATGTTGGCTTGGGGAGGTGAGGTGGACTGAGCTGGGCTGGCCAACGTTGCCTGGATGAAGTGGTCTGGCCATCGCCCCGGCCTGAGAAGTGCCTTGTCCAATCCGGGAGGGGAGCGGGTGCAGGAGGCGGGGCCGGGCAGGGCCCAACCTCTGCCAGCGACCCTGTCGTGCCCCGTTGACCAACTCAGCGCGGTGGCGGAGGATGGAGGGGCAGGCCTGGCCTGCAAGGTGCGGCAGCCATCTTCCCCTGGGTGCTTCCAGGAGAAGGGCCTGGCCTGGCAGCCATTTTGGTTCAAAGGTCATCCCTACCCAACCTCTACGTGCCCCCACACATCCCATAAGGGGTCCTGCATGTGAGGGGGGAGCCATGGGGTGGAGGCAGGAGGGTCTCCACAGACCTTGGCAGCCATCTTGGGCTCCCCACCTCAGCCATCTTAGTTTCCCCCATCTCTGCCACCTTGGGTGCCCCCAAGTCAGCCATCTTGTCCTCCCCTATCTCCACCATCTTGGCCTGCCCCCCACCACCAAAGTCGGCCATCTTGATCCTTCCCCACTAAATCTCCGCCATCTTGGCCTCCCCCATCTCTATCTTAGGTCTCCCTGCATCAGCCATCTTGGATCCCTCTTTCTTCCCCACCTCAAATCTTGATTCCCTTCCCCCACTGCCCTGGTCCCTTATCCCAGAATAAGGCGCAGACACACAGACACACACGCACATGCATGTGGGGTAGTCTGCCATTTTTATTCTGGGCGCATCGCCAATGCCCCAAGTTCAGCCCCTCCCCCTCCCCCCCAACGCCCGCCCCTCCCCACGGTCGAAGTTAAACCGTTCCACTCCAGAGGGATCCTGGGACACGAGTGGAGCGGAGACGCCAGTAAGGAGCTGCGGGGGGACCCCCATGGCGGCGTGGGGCGGGGCGGGGGGGCTCAGAGGACGCGGGGTGAGCGCCGGGGTCTCCGCCGCCCCCTCCCTGCACCCGAGGGAGATGCGCCGGTGTGCCGGCTCCCGCTCCCTCCCCCCACCCCGGGGGAACTGAGGGGCCCCGGCTCCCTCCCGGCCCCCCCTCAACACCCCAGGGGTTCATCGTCCAATCAATGCCTCCAAACACACACACGCCCCCCTCCCCCGCCCCCCACCCCCACCGTCCTCCTGGACCTGCAAAGGGAGGGAGCCCGGGCAGGCCCCTGCCCTCCGCCCGCCCGGCTTCACACCAAATAGAGCTAATGGGTCAACCCCCCCAGCTAATTAGTCTAATTACCCCCCCACCCCTCTACCTACCTCATATGCCCATGGACTGCCCCGAGGCCACGTCTGGCACCATGGAGATCCCCATCTATTGCCATGGCCCCCCCCCGCGGGCCACAGACGTCTCAGAGACCCCGTCTACCGTCACGGAGATCCCTGGGCCATGGATGCCTTAGAGACCCCGTCCCCATCCAGCAAAATCCCTGGATTGAGGGATGTGCCAGAGACCCCGTCTATTGCCACGGAGACCCCATCTACGGCCGCAGAGACTCCTGAAGCCGCAGGCGTCTGAGAGCCGCCATCTCCAACCGCTGAAGCCCCCGGACTGGGCCCCGTCCCGGAGCCCCCCGGGCTGGCCGCGTGGTGGGCGCGGCGGTGGCGGGTGCGCTGGAGGCGGTAACGGAAGCGCAGGGGGCAGTCGCCGCAGGGGTACGGGCGCTCGCCCGTGTGCGTGCGCCGGTGCTGGGCCAGCGCTGAGCTCTGGGCGAAGCGCTTGCCGCAGTCGGTGCAGGGGTAGGGCCGCTCGCCCGTGTGCGTGCGCCGGTGCTGCGCCAGGGCCGAGGCGTGGCCAAAGCGGCGCCCGCAGGCCTCGCACGGGTAGGGCCGCTCGCCTGTGTGCGTGCGGGCATGTGCCCGCAGCTTGGAGCGCTGAGCGAAGGCCCGCCCGCACGCCCCGCATGCGAAGGGCCGGTCCCCTGCATGCGCCCGCTCATGCGCCGCTAGGTGCGCCCGCTGCCGGAAGCCCCGCCCGCACTCACCACAGATGTAGGTGGGCACCGCTGCCTCGCACGGGGGCCCCCGGGCCCTACAGGCCTCACATGGGGTGCCTTGTGTCTTGCATGCCTCACACGAGGAGGGCCCCGACTCCTCGCCCAGTTCCCTGCAGGCCTCACATGGGGCACCCTGGGCCTTGCACGCCTTGCAAGAGGGGGTCCCTGCTCCTCTGCAGCTGCCACAGGGAGCATCTTGTGCCTCGCTCGATTCTTTGCACAAGGGTGCTTGGGTGCCACCCTGCGCCCTGCAGCTCTTGCACGGGGCACCTTGTTCCTCACACGCCTCACATGACGGGGGCCCCGCTCTCTCCCTCAGTGCCCTGCAGCCCTCGCACAGGGCGCCTAGTGCCTTGCATGCCTCGCATGTGGGGGTCCCTGCTTCCTCCCTTAGCACCCTACAGCCCTCACATGGGGACCCTTGTGTTTTGCATGCCTGGCAAGCGGGGGTCCCTGGTGCCCGGCAGCCCCCACATGGCGTGCCCTGTCCCGGGGTCCCTGCCCGGCGGCAGGCCCCGGCTCGGCGGTGGCGCCGGAGGGCAGAGCCAAGGCGGAAGCGGCGCCCACAATCCTCGCACGGGTAGGGCCGGTCGCCAGCGTGTGTGGCTTGGTGCTGGAGCAGGGTGGAGCTGAGGCCAAAACGCTTGCCACAGGCACCGCACGGGTAGGGCCGCTCACCTGTGTGCGTGCGCCGATGCTGCGCCCGGGTGGAGCTCTCGGCAAAGCGCTTGCCACAGTCGGCGCAGGCAAAGGGGCGCTCGCCGGTGTGCACGCGCCGATGGTTGGCCAGGTTGGAGCGGCGGTTGAAGGCCTTGCCACAGTCTGCACACGGGTACGGACGCTCGCCTGTGTGCGTGACCTGGTGCTGCAGGAGGGTGGAGCTGAGGCCAAAGCGGCGCCCACAGTCGGCACAGGCGTAGGGCCGCTCACCTGTGTGCACGCGCCGATGCTGCGCCAGGTTGGAGGCGCGGGAGAAGCGCTTGCCACAGTCAGCGCACGGGTACGGCCGCTCACCCGTATGCACACGCTGGTGCTGCAGGAAGGTGGAGCCCCGGGCGAAGCGGCGCCCGCAAGCCCCGCACACATATGGCCTCTCGCCCGTGTGCGTGCGGGCATGCTGTGCCAGCGTGGAGGCCGCCGCAAAGGCTTTCCCGCACTCTCCACACTGGTGCGGGCGTGAGGGGGGTGGCGGTGGGAAGCGGGCTGGGCCCTCGTGCAAGGTGGTGGTGGCGGGAAAATCCGGTGCTAGGCCCTCGTGCAAGGTGGGGAAATGCAGCTTGTCCTCGTGCGAGGCAGCAGGGAACTCCAATGCACGTCCCTTGTGCGAGGCAGGGTCGATATCCCGCTGGTTGTGGCCCTCCTGTGAAGCACTGTGAAAAGCCAGCTTGGTACTGCCGTCCTCCTGCAAGGTCGTGTAGTACTCCAGTGGCAGGTCCTCGTGCGAAGCATCGTAGAAATCGAGCTTAGTTCGGCCCTTGTGCAAGGCGCCGGGGAAAACCAGCTCTTCGCTGTCCTTGTGCGAGGTGTGGAGGGGAGGTAGGTCATCGTCCTCGTGCGAGGCACTGCCGGGACTTGGTTGGTTATTTTCCTTGTACGAGGCAGCCTGGACACCCAGCTGGGGGATGCCCTCGTGCGAGGGGGTGCGGAAAGCGAGCGGGCAGCACTCGCTGTGCAAGCCGGGGCACTGTCTGCCTTCGTGCGAGGAGGTGTGGAAAGCGAGCTGACTGTTGTGGCCCTCGTGTGAGGCAGCGTGACACCCCAGCTCTCCGTGACCCACGTGCAAGGCTGGGGGTGACGAAGGGTCGTCGTTGCTGTGGTGCAAGCCCCACCCACCAGCAGCCATATGCGAGGGCCCTGTTTCCGTATCCTCGCCACTGCCGCTTGCACCCTGCTCGTGCGTTGCACGGGGTGGGCTCCAGTCCTCGTCCGACCAGCACTGGATGTCGCAGGAGATGTCGGGGGCGGGGCTGGGCGGGGCCCCGGAGGGGGAGGGGGAGGGGCTGAGCTGGCTCATGGCGCTGCCCTGTGGGGGGGGAGAAAGGCAGGGGATTAGTGGGGGGGTGGATGCCGGGGCCCCGTAGGTGTGTGTATGCACACACCTGTCCTGGACACCTCTGTGTGTGTATGTGTTTGCACATGTGTCTGGGTAGCTGGGCTGTGTGTGTCCTGGACCCCTGGGGTGTGTGTGTGTGTGTGTGTGTGTGTGTGTGTGTGCGCGTCCTAGACCCCTGGGTGTGTGTGTTTGCACATGTGTTTGGGTGCCTGGGTTCCGTGTGTGTGTGTGCGTGTGTAAACCCCTGGCTTGTCCCCTTTGCCCCCAACCCCCCCGCCTGCCCCCCCACCCCCGCGCTCACCGAGTGTGCAAGAGCCCGAGCAGGCAGGCGAGAGGCGGGCGGCTGCGCAGCCGCAGCGGGAGGGGGCGGGGTCAGGCGAGGCCCCGCCCCTACTTCCTCCGGCAGAGGGGCCCGGCGTGGAGAGGGCGGGCGCGCGCACGTGTGTGTGTGTGAGACACGTGCACGCAGCACCCACGTGTGCAGGACACGGCCACGCGCAAACTGCCGGGCTCGTCCGTCGTTTACTACAGAAGCAGGGACGTGGTCTCCGCCATTGGCAGCGTTGGCGGTCTCGTGAGCGTGCGCATCCTGGCCGTCATCACCCTTAGTGACGTCATCCGCGCTGCCCACGTTACGGCCTGCATCATCATCATCATCACTAACAGCAGCAGCTTCGTCATCGCTCTCGATAGCGTACGCGGCGGGGCGGGGCTACGGGCGCGTGACGCGTCTTGCTCCCGCTTTGTGGCTGCGAGCGAGCGGGCGCGGCGCGGCGCCGGCGGGGACAGCGGCTGCTGCGGGAGTCCCGGTCGCTGCAGCCACGACAGCATCGCCATTCCTGTGACGCGAGGCAAGGGGAGAGGATGGCGCGGGCGCCGCCGTCCCACGCGTCACGTCGCGGTGCTTGATGACGACGGGGATGCCGCCGCCGCCGCCGCTAACGGCGCCGCCGCTGTGTCCCCTACCCTTACGGTAGCATTTTGTTGCTGCTGTCCCCAGCCACACCCTGAGTAGTACCGGCGTTGCTTGTATTACCGCTAGTTCAGTGCAGCTACAATTCGGTGCCCGGCACGGACGCCGTTCGGGGGGGTCAAACTGAACATCACTGTTCGCCCCTTCACTGCAATGCTCTTCTAACGAGCCGCGAGCTGACGGGCTTTCATCACTCCCGCGCGCTCGGGGCCTCTCACTGTCCTTGACCAGATCCTGACAAACTTTTGAATTCTTATTGCTCCATAAAGTGGTCAGCGGGGATCCTTTCATCTCATGAAAGAAGGAAAATCCCCCATTTTCAGTTTAGAAAAAGTAGCCCCAAAGCCACATTTTTCTTTCCACCAGTAAAATGAAACACCGCTAATATTAATTAGTTGCTGAATCATTAGTATTCTATTCTGCCTGCTACGAGCCAGCGGTAGGAAGATCATCAGAAAGTCGGGACCCTGAATGACGTTAATATCTGGAAATTGCCAGCAGTGATGATGATAAAGGCCGGGGGGATCATTGGGTTAAAATATGACGTCTGCTTTTATAGTTGAAGTGCACCAGTCTCGGTACCGACGCTCCGCGCGGCAGGGCCGCAGGCGCTGGTTATCGCAGTTGGGGCGCGATTGTCGGTGCTTTCAGCGCGTTGCAAACGCCGCGGGCCGTGTCGTCTCCTGGCCCATGCCCTCAGCAATAACTTGCCTGCACTTGAATAACGAGTGGCCATTCATGTGTTCCCATTTGACTACCATTCGGTGGCTTTCAAGGCCTAACGAAGTCCCATTGCTCATTATCGCCTCGTCTGTGGTACAAGCAATCATCCATTGGAATAATGACAGGCCACTTCTAATGGCTTTGTGAGTCGCAATATTGGCGTGCAGGCGCTATGCAGTCCCTCCCCACCCCGCAGGAAAGCAGCTGCAGGCAATTGTGGTGTGCATTACAGAGGGAAATATGGTAGGAGCTCGTTTCTGCTCGTTACAGGCCGTTGGCAGAAAGACTGAGGTTTCACGTTCTGTCGAGGCGTGCCCTGCATGCCGGGGTGTGTTGTATCCGAGAAAATACGGTACTATTAACCCCAAAAGGCCTGGTGCGCTTGCTATTAGTATGTATTTGAAGACTTTTGCGCACATCTTGACCGTCTCACGGTCAGGAGTTCGCTCTCGCTCTGGTCTTTTGAATAGCTCTTGCTCATTAAGAGACCGTCCTTTCTTATTAGGATTTATGTGACTCCCCCTGAATAATTAAGGGTCATCGAGGGGGTCAGAGACTGCAGTTCCAGCATCAGCACATTCGACACACTGAGTCCCCACATAATCAAATATGTAAATAGAGGCCTAATTGAGGTCCGGAGACACTTCTCGTTCTTCCAGCCGTAAAGGGACAATTGTATTTCACTCTGTGAGGGAAGTGTGGCTTCATCCCCCTTCCCGCAGCTTTGAATTAGCAGTAGCAGATTCAAGGGCCAAGAGTTGACTCTTCTGAAATCAATCCCCCTTCCTCTTCGGCCTCAAAACTTACTTGTCTCTGGAGGGGTTCATTAATGACCTAGTCATTGGTTACTATTTAATTCTCTGCTGGCGAAAGTGCAGCGAGTGCATAGAGAGTACCTTTTTGGGACCTAGCTGAGATTCCCGGGCAGCTGATTCGCTCTTAATTATTTGCCTCCTTATGAAAATGGGGCGCCGCGGGGTGGGGAGGATGACGACGACGACGACGACACTCAAAGGGTGGGGGTTCATTTGTCGTTTCCTTTCCTCAGGGTCGTGACGAAAGTGCGAGGTGCGAATAATTAACCCGTTCCTTTGTCCCAGCCGGAGGTTTCGCTCGCCGCTGATTCGTCCCGCGAGTTGACCCCGCTTTTTTCCCACCAATCCATTTCCTGAGTCATTAAAGGGTTGATTTGCGTCGCTCCGTGACGTATGCAGATTTATGCAAATGAGCATTCATTTAGATACACGTGGCGAAAGTACCGAAGCCGGACAACGTAATGGCTTCCCCAAGCTGCGGTTTCACCCTCCGCCGATTCGTCCCTCCCCGTTTCCAACGCTTGAAAAACCCGGCTTGGGCCTGGCTGGGCCTGTCTCCGCTTCATTTTGGTTGGACGTCATGGCTAATTTGCATATATGTAAATAGAGAGCGAGGCGAGAACGTGGCGAAACTGCGACCGACCAACAGTCCCCTCAGTTCCATCCCCGTTTCGCTCCCTCTCTCCAAGCACCCCCGCCCATCTGGAGTCGGGCGCTAGCTCCGGGTTAGCCGCTGCAGATTCGCTCTCCCTCGTGGGGGGCCGAAATCGGTAGGAAATAGGGTTACTTAATTAGAATAAATAATTAACGATTTATTAGGACCGGAGCAGGGTGCATTATAAGCAGGAGGGTGGGTAACGAAAGTGCGGAATCGAATACCCAACCCTCGCTATCCTTGTCACTTACTACCCCCCTTCAGGGCCGGGCGCTAGCTGCGGGTTGGCCGCTGCAGATTCGTCCCTGCTCCATAAGAAGCGGGGCGCAATAGGGCCTAAATTAGCACCGGGTAATTAAAATGAATAATTTTAACTGGAGAATCGAGGCGTGACGAAATAGCCGGAAGGGGCGGACGACGAAAGCGTGGAGGCGGACACCCCCTCTTCCCTTGCTGATTCGCTGGCACCGATTCGCCCCGCCCTGAGGCCACCCGGGGAGAGGCGGAGGGGGTAAATAAATGCATAAATAAATAAACAAGGAAAAACTTGTTGTTCGAGCTGGAATGTGGATTTATTTCTATTTTATTTCTTTTATTACATTTTTTAACGCCGTGTCGAAAGAGCCGCACATCGGGAAGGACCGTATGTACTTGTAAGTGTGGGGGGAGGTGTCGCGAGAGCTCGCAGGGCGCGCGCGAGACGTCCGGCGCGGGGCCCCGCCCACCCGCTCCTCTCCTTCCCCCTCCCCCCGTCTCCGGCGGCCGCGGCGGACAGCGGGGCTGGCAGCGCCCCCCTCCCGCCCCGCCCCCCTCCTGCCCCCCTCGTGCGCCTGCGCGGAAGGGAGGGGGGCAGCCGCGCGCGGGGAGCGAGGTGAGTGGGGGGCGGGGAGCCGGCGTTCGAACGGCCGTTGGCGGGAGGGGGCGGGGCCAGGGTGGCCGTTAACGGCCGCGCGGGGGGGGGGGCGGAGCGGGGGGGAG
>JAGPOW010002595.1:0-10503 GCA_030014935.1 Caiman crocodilus | reverse complement strand
GGGTGCTGGCGCTGGCGGCGCTGGGCGCGTTGGCGCTCGGCTGCGCTGCGTGGGCCGGGGCCGCCTACGGGCGCTGGAGCCGGTCCGCCCGCCTGGTGACGCCGCTCGCCGCGCCCCGCGCGCTGCCCGACAGCGACAACGCCAGCGCCGCCGCGCCGCGCTTCTGGGGCTCCTACCGCCCGCACCTCTACTTCGGCATGAAGGCGCGGAGCCCGCGCTCGCCCGTGGCAGGTGCGTGGGGCGGCGGCGGGGCCGGGAGCCAAGTCCAAGTGTGCGGCTTACCCCACACCCTCCCCTCCCCTCCCAGGTCTGATGTGGATGCACCAGCTGGAATCGGACGTGACACTGCGGCACACGTGTGAGCAGAGCGACCGGCTGCCGGGCTACGGCTGGCTGCTGCACGATGGCTTGCACTTCGGTGTGCAGGAGATCCGTGACTTTGGGCTCACCCTGCGCACCAACTTCGTCAAGCGCCCGGGCGGGCGGCACGGCGGCGACTGGAGCTGGCGCGTCACAGCCAGGCCCACGGTGGGTGCCGGGCCAGGGTGAGGCAGGGAACCCATGTATTTGACAACTCTGCCGGGGGGCTGCATCCCTTGCTCCGAGCCCCTGGGAGCCAACAGTGGGTGGGAATCAGCCCGGTGATGGGACTTGCCTCGCTCTCCCAGCAGGACACGGGCATCCCGGCCTCGCTCGTCTCCCTGCTTTTCTACGTGGCCACGGACGGGCAGGGGGAGCTGCAGCCCCGTGTGGAGGACAAGACGCGCCTGGCGTCCGTGACGGGCACCTCGGAGGAGCTGGGCCGCTTCACCGTCACCTTCCGCAAGCCCTCGGGTGCCGGCACGGCCTCACAGCACGCCAGGTACCTGGGCGGCTGCTCCTGCCTCAGGCGCCCCACCCCAGAGAGACGGGCAGGGCAGGGCAGGGGTGGGCTTCTGCTGCCTAGCCTTGAGCTGCCCTGTTCCCTCGCAGCTATAACTACCTGCAGGCCACAAGCCCAGGGCTGCACCGCGTGGCCGACGTAGTGAAGAGCAGCCTGAGCAGCCAGTTTGTCCACGCGCCACCAGACGGCCCCCGGCAACGCTACTTCGGGCTGGACACCTACCGGGGACCTCCAAGGGACCCAGCCGAGCCGCCCCGCACCCAGTTGCTGGTGCATCAGGTGACACTGCACCTGCCCTGCCAGCTGGAAGTACTCTTTGAGTCGGGCAGCGTGATGGAGGCGGAGCGCCCCAGCCCATTGGCTGGCGCCACCCTGAGCCGGGAGCTGGCCGAGCACGTGAACGCCTTCGAGCAGCGTTTTGAGGAGATCTTTGGGCTGGCTCGCAAGGGCTTCTCAGCCGCGGAGCAGGCCTTCGCCCGGGCCACGCTTAGCAATGCGCTGGGTGGGCTGGGCTACTTCCATGGGCGGTCGCTAGTGCAGGCACCACAGGGCGAGGAGCCACTGCTCTACCCCGAGAGGCCGCTCTTCACAGCTGTGCCCTCCCGCTCCTTCTTCCCCCGTGGCTTCCTGTGGGATGAGGGCTTCCACCAGCTGCTGCTGGCACGCTGGGATCCAGCACTGAGCCGTGAGGTGCTGGCCCATTGGTTGGACCTCATGAATGCTGAGGGTTGGATCCCACGTGAGCAGATCCTGGATGATGAGGCACGTGCTAAGGTGCCCCCCGAGTTTGTGCTGCAGCAGCCTGAGGTCGCAAACCCGCCCACCTTCTTCCTGACACTGCAGCAGCTGCTGGCACAGGGCGAGGCAAAGCCAGCCTACCTGCGCCGCCTCTTCCCCCGCCTGCAGGCCTGGTACGACTGGTACAACCGTACGCAGGCTGGGCCGCTGCCCTACACCTTCCGCTGGCGCGGCCGTGACACTGACACCAAGTTCTTCCTCAATCCCAAGACACTAGCCTCAGGGCTGGACGACTACCCGCGTGCGTCGCACCCCTCGCCTGATGAGCGGCACCTGGACCTGCGCTGCTGGATGGCGCTGGCCTCCAGCGTCATGGCTGAGGTGGCTGAACGGCTGGGTGAGCCAGTGACTGAATACCAGCACCTGGCGCAGGCATTGAGTGACAATACCCTGCTGGAGCAGCAGCACTGGGCTGCGGAGCTGGGTGCTTTTGCTGACTACGGCAACCACAGCCGGGCCGTGGGGCTGGAGCGCGAGCGCCTGGTGGTGCCCCCGGGGCAACCGCGGCACCAGCTGCCTCCACCCCGCTTGGTGCGGGTGGTGCGGGAGCCGCCGCGGCCACGCTTTGTGGAGGCACTGGGCTACGTCAGTCTCTTCCCCTTCCTGCTGCAGCTGCTGCAGCCCGACTCGCCGCGCCTGGGTGCCATCCTGGCCGACCTGCGCAGCGAGGCTAAGTTGTGGACACCCTTTGGACTGCGCTCGCTGGCACCCACCAGCCCCATCTACATGCAGCGCAACACAGAGCATGACGCACCCTACTGGCGCGGTCCCATCTGGGTCAACATCAACTACCTGGCGTTACGGGCATTGCACCACTATGCTAGACTGCCAGGGCCGCAGCAGGCACGGGCGGCCCAGCTCTACCACGAGCTGCGCACCAACCTGGTGGGCAACCTGTACCGTCAGTACGTGGCCAGCGGGTACCTGTGGGAGCAGTACAATGACAGCACCGGGCGTGGCCAAGGATGCCACCCCTTCACAGGCTGGTCTGCCCTGGTTGTGCTTGTGATGGCCGAGGAGTACTAAGGGGTAGGAGTGCGGCCCCTGCCATCAGGCTGAGCTGCTGCGAGCAGGCCAGGGGTGTGGGTTTCTGGCCCCCAGCAGCTCCTAGCCCTGCTCATCCTTCTCAGGGTTTTTTTGTGGATGATGCAGTGCAGGCTGCTTCTGGGGGCAAGAAATAGATGCAGTGATCTCTGCACCAGCTGGGCCCAGGAAGCTTTCTTAATAAAGTGGAAAAACTTGAATCTCGTGTTTATGCCTGTAGGATGACAGTTCTGGGGCAGGGTAGGGCTGCACATGGCCAGGAGCAGCCAGGGCCAGGCAGGGGTGCACAGGCCCAGCTGCACCCTCAGAGTTCCTGTGCATGGAAGGGATGGAGCCTGGTCCACACAGCCCTAGATCCCCGTCCCCCAACAGTGAGGAGCATAGGGCAGGCTCAAATTCCATATCTCTTTAATGCTGAGAGAATGCTACTAGAGTCCCCGCACCCGAGCACAGACCTGCAGGCGGGGGCAGAGCCGTTTCTCCACCCTGAAGGCAGTGGAGCTGAGCGCTGCGGGGCCCTGGCACGGCCAGGCAGCTCTGGAAGCAGGAGGGCAGTGCTCCAAGCAGGGGACTCCCCTGGCGGCGCTGGAAGGGAGGGGTGCTGGCCAGGACCCTGGGTGGCTCAGCCCACAGTGCTACACACGACAGAGCGCGGGATGCACGCCAACTACAGCAGTCCGTGCAGGGGGCACTTGGGCCTAGAGCTAGCCTGTGCACCCCCTGCCCCTCCGGACCCCTGCCCCCGCAGCCTGGGGGAGGAGGCCGAGGGCTGGACTCAGCTGCCTGCCCCCACCCCCACGCCCTCTGAGCAGAGCTGGCCCCTCCGGCCTCACTCCTCCAAGGCGGGGGGCAGGGGTGGGCTAGCCCAGCCCCGGCACGGCTCCAGCTAGCACCAGCAGGCAGGCAGCCAGGGCTCGGGCAGGTGGGGGGGCAGGGGTAGGAACTGTCCCCCTGACAGTCAGTGGCTGTGGTGGGTGGCGCTCAGACAGGCAGGGCGGGCGAGCCCGGCTCCTCACTGCCGCCATCGCTGGGGATGCCGCAGAGGCTCTTGCACTCGGCCGGCTGTGGCGACTCGGGCCCGGCCTTGCCCAGCAGTTGCGTCTCCTCCTCGCTGTCATCTGCACCCTCCTCCTCCTGGCACCGCCCCACCTCGATGCCCGAGTCGCCCGTGAGGCGCCGGTGCCGGAAGTGCTCGCCCTCGGCCTGGGCTGTGGCCTGCCCTGTGCTGCCGCCCTCCTCCTCATCCTGGTCCTCATCCTCCTCCTCGATGTCGGAGCAGCGGTGCGAGTCGGCCTCAAAGAAGTCCACGTTAGAGGAGAAGAGCGGGTGGCGTGGCGCAGCCTCGTGGGGCCCCGCCTCCTCCGGCAGCTCCCAGCTGGCGCCAGTGCCCGTGCTGGTGCCACCCTCGTCACTGGGCGTGCTGGCCTGGCTGCGCTCCGTCTCGTCCGTGATCTGCACTGAGAGCGACGTGCTGCTGGGCGAGGTCAGGCAGCTTGATTCGCACGAGCAGCTGCTAGAGTTGCCTGAGCTGGGCGACAGCGTGGGTGTGCTGGAGCCCAGGCGGCTGTGCGGGCCACCCAGCTGGGCCAGGATGGTGCTGTACGGGGGCGGCGGTGTGCTGGGGCGGTGCGCCACCTCCTCATAGGCCGGCAGCTTGAAGGAGGCCAGCATCCCTGCGGGGTGGAGCGCAGCATCAGTGTCTGCAGACACTGGGCCCGGCCCGGCCTTGCCTCCACCCCCTCCCCTGAGCCACCAGGCCTGTCCCCAGACTACGAGGGCAGCACTCACTGAGGTCCATCATGGAGGCGGGGTAGTTGCAGGCACCATGGTAGGCGATGAGATTGATCTCACGCTGCCGCTGCTGCTGCTGCAGGCGCAACTTGGCGCGCCGATGCCGGTAGGCGCAGCAGCAGCTGAAGAGGATGAGGACGGTCCAAAGCAGCCAGAACCCTGGGGGTGAGGGCGAGGGGGGGGGTTGGGGACCGCGCTGGGGGCTGCCCCTGCCCCGGGGCGGCCGCGACCCGGGCCCTGACCCTGACCCCCGCCCCGCACTCACACCACAGCTCGTAGTAGTAGGTGCAGCAGCCGGTCTCCCCGCAGCAGTGTCCCGTCTCGCACACGTAGGGCTGGTTGTTCACCCCCGGGCAGTACTCGCGAGCCTGCGGCGGACGGGACGGGACGGGACGAGCTGGGGGGAGGGGCCGGCGGGAGCCCCGCCCACCGCGCTATCGCGACTCAACCGCGGAACATCACGATAGAACCTTCCCCCCGCGCATGCGCCGCCGCACGAGCCCGCGGGGGAGCGCGAGGACGCCGCTGTCGCGAGAACACTCGAGAGTATCGTGATACCCCTGTGGGCGGGGCTTGTCGCGACAGTGCGGTACCTGCTGCTGCTGCCGGCCCCGCAGCGCGGCCCAGGCCCCCCCGCCGCCGCCGCCGGGCCGCTCCATGGCGCCGCCTACAGGCCCTCGCGGCCCCCGGCCCGCGCCGCCGCCCCGGCCCGGCGCCGCCGCCGCTCCCCGGCCGCCGCCATCCCGGCCCGGCCCGGCCCCGCCGCCGCCATCGGCCCCGGGCCGCGGATCCCGCCTCCGCTGCCGCCCGCAGCCAATCGGCGCGCCCGCTGCGCTCTCTGGCCAATGGGCGCCGCGCTGCCCACCAATCAACGGCGGGCGAGCGGCTCCCCTCACGCCCAACAACAGAGACAAAGGGAGCGAGGCCCAGCCCCCATGGGTGACCGGCAGGCGGGGGAGCCAATGGGAGACGGAACTACGCCTCCCTGAACGTGATTGACACACCGCTCCGCCAATGGCCGTACCGTGTGAAGGCTAGATGGTCACGAGCACCAATGGAAACCAGATGGTCGCCTTCTGGGCGAGACTCAGCACTTGCTGGTCCAATCGGAGGCAAGGACCCACCCCGGGGTGAGATGGACAAAGTCGCCGAGCAACGAAGTCCGAGCATCTGCCTGATGGACAAGGATGGCGCCCAATAGGAGCCGCTAATCAGCACTGTCCTCCAAGCAGCAGGCGCCCTCTGTTGGCAGCTCGGGGAGCGGGTATCGCCGACTGCTGGGCGGAGCCTTGCAGGGGGCGGGGCAAGGGTAGGGTCAGGGGTCAAGTCCAGGGGGAAGGAGTAGGGCCAGGATCAGCCTCCAGCTTGAGCCCCCCGGAGTCCGCGGGCAGCCCGCCCTCGACCCCGCCCCCCCACCTCCACCCCGGTGGACCTGGGCCAGCTCCTCGCCCTGCTGCTGCCAGGGGCCAAGAGCAGGGCAGGACCCTGGCCAGTCGTGGGGCCGCAGGGGCCCCAGTCCAGGGGGGCCGGGCGGTGCTCCCCCGCCGGCCGAGGGGGGCTGGCACTGCCTGCCGGCACTGGCTGTACACCCCCTGCGCTAGCAATGGCTGCGGGTCGGTCCCCGCCCTCCAAGCCCACGGGGGAGCAAGGTACCGCAGACCGGCGCCGAGAGGACAGAGACTTTCCATGTGCCTTTAATGAACCCAGCGCGGAGTCACAGGCGCCAGCCCCATGCGGGGCGGCGGGGGACACGACGCAAGCCAGGGTCCAGGCAGGAGGGCCCTGGGGGCAGCATGGAGGGGATCCCCAAGTCCTCAGGCCTACCCCCCACACCTGCAGCTCTCCACCCTCGGCCCCCTGCCCTCAGCCCCCACATGCACAGCTGCCAGCACCTTCCCGCTGTGCCCGGCTGCCCCAGTGCCAGCGTCAGCCGGGGTATTTTGCAGCCCAGGGCTTCCCCGCAGTGAGCTGGACTGCCGTGTTGCCGTTCCTCTGCTGGGCAGGGGGAGCGGGATCTCCGCACCCTCTGGCAGCGCGGCTGCTGCCCAGGGATGGCTGTGAGCAGACCCACGAGTGCCAGCTGGGGGCCCTGCCCGTAGACACTTGTGCAGAGCAGGCTCCAGGGCCGAGTGGCGAAACGACCCCCAGCCATGCCGGCTCGCACCGTCTATCATCCAACAGCTGGCCTATGCAGGACGCGTTGCGCCTCGTGCCGTCACGGGGCCAGCCCCAGGCACAGCGTCCCTACGGGGCGGCCCCAGCTCTGGGTCCTCAGTGCAGGCGCTAGGCAGCTGCCTCCTGCAGCAGGTTCTTGCGGTAGCAGGCGAGGCTGCAGAGCGGCAGGCCGGTGCGGGAGCATGCGTAGCGCCGAGGGTTGGGGCAGCCACGCACGCCGCAGAGGGTGGGCAGGGGTGGCGCAGGCGCAGTGCGGGGTGCCAAGGGCGAAGCAACACCAGGCGGGAAACACAGAGCGGCACCGTCGGCGCGGCTGCAGTAGCGCACCATGGGACAGGGTGCGGGGCGGGCCCGGCGCTCCCGCAACGCCTTCACCTTGGCCTTGCTGGTCTTGGTGAGGCGCTCAATGGTCTGGTTCTTGTTCTCCTCAGCCTTCTTGGCTGCCTGTAGGCGCCGCTTGCGGGCCCGTTCCTCCCGCTTCACCAGCATCTCCTCGGTCAGCGCCTTGGCCTTGTAGCCCATGGGCAGCTCCAGCAGCGGCTGGCTCTGCTGCTTGTGCAGGAGCGCTTTCTGAGGGGCACAGAGTGGGGACATCAGGCCAGTCCCAGCCCCCCTCCAGCCCAGTCCGGGCTCCCCCGGTGCATGCCCAGGCCCCCTCCAGACCTGCCCAGGCCAGGCGAGACCAGCCCCTTCCAAGCTGTGGGGGACTAGGAGCCTTTCCCCCACTAGTGGCAGGAAGAGCCAGGCATCAGCTCTGCAAGCAACTGCCTGCCCCCAGCCTTCCCAGAGTGCCTGGGATGTCAAGGCTGGGCCTGTCCCCAGAGGCAGGGAGTGGGCACAAGGAGCCGGCAGGCCCCGGCTGTGGTGATAGGCACAGCTCTAGAGCTGCTGCAGCTGCTTCCTGGACACAGTGCTGCTAGCGGAGCTGAGGCCATGGGCTCTGCGCAGCCCCAGAAGCAGCAGCACCCCCTCAGAACCCCCCCTCTTCCCCTTCCCCATGCACGTCAGACACCCCAGGGCACATTTGCTGGGGCAGCGCCTGCCAGCCCCAATACCCCCACCTCACCTGTCTGGCGGTGAGCAGGGACTCATCCACCTCTTTCTTGAGCTCGCCATTGTCATCCAGCTCGCCCTTCTCCAGCGCATCCAGCCAGCGCTCCTCTTCTTCCTCCTCGCGGGCAGGGAAGCAGCTCTCAGCATCCAGGTCGGGCAGAGGCGAGGGCTCCAGGTTGCTGTCCTCATCTGGGTGGCCACCACAGAGGGAACATCACAGCCTGCACTAGGCCCATTCCTCACCCTCCCACCCCCAGCCAGGCAACAGAAGTCCCAAGGGGCCCATGTGGAGCCAGTTCTGTCTCTGCCCTGATCCTTGAGGCAGACCTGTCTTCATCTCCTAGCAGAGAAACCCCTAGGGTGGTGGCTTGGAGCTGTGCCTTGGCTCCAAGTGTGGCAATCACTGCCTCAACAGCCAGCCAGGGTCACAAGGTACAAGACCCCAGACCTGCCCAAACTGACTCTGGGACTACTGACATGAAGGGAAGCAGAGTGGCCACCTCCCAAAGATTCCCCACCCCACCCTCATCACCAGCCCCAGCCGGACTCCCACCCTGCTCCTGCAGTCCCACAACTCACCCAGCCAGGCCCGGTACTGCTCAATGGGGACGCCCTCCATGGGCTCATCCTCATCATCCACCACCATGAGCGGTGAGGGGGAGCGCGGCGCCTCGGGGATCACCGTGAAGGTTGGCACGCTGAGGGGAAAGGTGCCCAGTCACCCTCCTGGGGGGTAGAGAGCAGCACCCATGGGGAGGACTCTGACCCCAAGCCCAGCTGCAGCAATGGTGCTGCTTTGGAAGGTGGCAGGGCTGGGCGGTCCCAGGGACACTAGGCTAGACAGACAAGATGTGGGGCAAGGTGGACACACTTGAAGGGAGAGAGAGGCTGCAACTAGGTTTAGACAGACTACAAAAGTGGGCAGATAAGAATAGGATGGGGTTCAACGCAGACAAATGCAGGGTGCTGCACCTTGAGAGAAGGACTCCACAGCACACATACAGGCTGGGGAGTTCCCTTGAAAGCACAGGGGCAGAAAGGGATCTCAGAGTCATTTTTGACTCCAAGATGAACATGAGCCGTCAATACCAGACTGCAGCCAGCAAGGCCAGCCAGACCTTGTCATGCATCCAAAGGTGCATCTCAAGCCAGTCCAGAGGTGATCTCCACCCCACTATGCGACTTTGGTCAGGCCGCAGTTGGAGTACTGCATCCAGTTCTGGGCGCCACACTTCAGGAGGGATGTGGCCAGCCTGGAGAGGGGGCAGAGGAGGCCACCCGCATTGTGAGAGGGCAGCAGGACAGGACAGGCCCTACGAGGAGAGACTGAGGGACCTAAGCCTGTTTAGCCTCAGCAAGAGGAGGCTGAGGGGGGACCTGATGGCTGCCTACAAGCTTATCGGGGGGGATCAACAGCAAACAGGCAGAGCCCTTTTCTCCCCAGCACCACCTGGGATGACAAGGAACAATGGTCACGAGCTGATGGAGAACAGGTTTAGGTTGGAGATCAGAAGGCAATATTTTACAGTTAGGGTGGCCAAACTCTGGAACCAACTTCCCACAGAAGTGGTCCTCACCCCTACTTTGGGCAAATTCAAGAGGAGGTTGGATGATGACCTGTCTGCGGTCTGGTGAACCAGCATTCATTCCTGCCTGTGGCAGGGGGTCAGGCTACATGACCTGTTCAGGTCCCTCCTGATCCTAGCTATTATGATACTATGACAAATGGCTTCAATGCACTGGGGTGTGGGGTAGATCCCTGGGTCCTCCCATGGGCAGGGAGGCAACAAGAGGACCACAACAGGGAAAGAAAGGGGACAGTGATGTGAACTACAGCCACCAGGCTGCTTTGGGAGCCAGTGGGAGAAACAAGCTGCAAGGGGGGAAGGGGGGGGCATGTTTTTGCCTGGGGCCAGGGTAGAGTGAGAAGGGGAAAGAAGCTGCTCCTCAACTTGCTCTGACAACAAGTAGGAGAGGCCCTGGGGGGACGGCAGAGGAGCCTGGCTGACTGCAGCTGGGAGAGGAACAGCTTCACCACAGAAAAGACCCAAGAGCAGAGAGAAACCAACGGCTGACACAGAACCGGACCCAAGTGAGTTGTTCTCATAAAACAGCAGACGGCAGTGCGACGGCAGTGCTGCGAAGGGCAGCCACTGGGCAGCACTGCCTGCCCGAGGCAGAGCCTCGAACCCAGAGCCTCGCACTTGGGAGGCTGCGAGCCCAAAGCGGGGAGGGGGAGCCGGACTATGGAGCGGGGAGGAGGTAGCACGGCCGCCCCTGGCTCCTGCCAGGCCTCGCTCACCTTTTGGTGCCCAGGACCTGCCCACCCAGCTTGATCTTGAGCTTGAGCTGGGGCTGGGGCGCGGGTGGGGGCAGGACGGAGCTGGGCGCCACATCTTCATGGTGGTGCTTCTTCTTGTGCTTCTTTTTGTGCTTCTTGTGCTTCTTCTTGTGCGACCCATGGCCGTTGGACTCATCCTCGTCCCCTGGGGAGGCAGACAGGACAAAGACACAGGCAGTCACGCTCGGCCTCCTCACCCCGCAGCCCCGGGACCTGGAGAAGCGTGGAGGGGGAGGGGCAGGGGCCCAGCCTTAGCCCCTGGGGGGCAGAGACCACCTATTTCCCGGGGGGGGCGGGGGCCGGGGACACAGCCGGCTGCCCCAGAGCGGGGGTGCGAGAAGTGGGGAGGGCCCCATCCTCGGTCCCGTGGGGAGGGGGCACAGGCGCGCTCAGCCTCGTCGCCCTGCGGCGCTGGGGG
>JAGPOW010002594.1:23865-35028 GCA_030014935.1 Caiman crocodilus | reverse complement strand
CCTGGGGATTTTTAAGAGGAAGTTAGATGAGCACCTTGCTGGGGTCGTCTGACCCCGGTGCTCTTTCCTGCCGGGGCAGGGGGTCGGACTAGATGATCTACCCAGGTCCCTTCCGACTCTAGACACTATGATACTATGATACTATGCAGCCACCCCCCAGGAACATGTAACCCACGAGGGGGGTCCAGATATGCATGCAGGTGGGCAGTCATATACCCATGACCCAGCCTCCATGGGAGGCAGAGATGCGCACACGTGTGCATCTGTACACATGTGGAATCCTACATGGAGGGGGGCCCTCCCTCACTGGGCCAGTGGGGCAGGGCCCTGGCAGGCTCCCATTGGCTGGCTCCACCCTGACCCCTCACTGCAAGGACAGGACTACTTTCCCTGGCAGGGGGACATGGAGGAAAAAAAAGAACATTCTTCCTTGGCAAAGACTTTTCCAGGGTGGGTGGGGGAGACATAACTTCCAGCCTGTAGGCCCCCTTCCATGCAGCCAGCTGAGGGAATTGTGGGTAGTAAGGATTCAGGGGTGGGGGCAGACAGTGACTCATGCATGTCAGGGCAAGTGTATGCCCCCCCCCCCCCGATGCCTGGGTTCACAGCCCAAAATGGACCTGAGCCTTTGCTGTGTCCCCCACAAGGGACAGGCTGAGGGGCCTGCCCCCCTCCCTGGACTCCAGCACAGGCCCCAATACCCAGATCAGGCCCCTGCCCCCTGGGGGGGGCCAACACAGAGACAACCTGCTGCAGCCCCTAAAGGCCATGTCACCCCCACGGAGAACCTCAGCCCCCTCCCACTCCCACAGAAACCACACACCTGGCACCCCTCACTCCTGCCCAGCAACCCCCTACACACACGTGTGACCAGGGCTCACAGGCAGTGACAAGTTTAATGCACAAGCCCCCTCACCCCACACAGACCCTGGGGGGCATTGCATTCACACACACCAGGAGGCAACCCTCCCAGGGTCAGGGGCACATAGGCAATAGGATTCAGGTCCCTGGGAGCCCCCCTTCATCGCCCCGGAGCTATGGGACCCAGATGTCCCAGGCCCCCACTCTGACCCCCACCCTGCCCTACCAGGAGTCCTGCTCCCCCTCAGGGGCTCCTGTGACCTCTGACCCTTGACCCCATCCCCCTGGGGATAGCAGCATGGGGGGTGAGCAGCACCATTGATCATGAGGGGGATTGTCCATAGGGGGGAGGGAAAAATTGAAGGGGGAAGGGCCTTTTCCCATGAGCTTCTGGGAGCCACCCCCACAATCCTTAGCCAACCCCACACACCCCTGCTATCTCATGATCCTCCACTGCCTGATTCTCCCCATTTTTTTAAACTCTCCCACTAGCCCACAATCCTTTGAACCTGCATTGTGGCCCTCCCCCAACATCCCACAATCCTTTGCAGACCCACAAACCTTCCCCTGTACCACAAAACCCTTTGCAGCCTGAGAACAGCCCCTCCCCAATTACCCACAACCCTTTGCAGCTCCATCTTGGACCTCAGATTTCCCAAAACTTTCTGCAGCAACCCCCAGTATCCCATAATCCTTTGCAAGTTTCCTGACATTGCACAATCCTTTCAACTGTCTGGCCCCTCCCCCCATTATTCCTTTTTTTGGGTCTGTCCCCTGGACATCCTACAATCCTTTGCAGCAACCCACACTACCCCATAATCCCTTGCAGCAGTCCCCCTGACATCCCACAATCCTTTCCAGCCATCTCCAACCCTCATCCCATAATTCTTTGCAGTCCAACATCTAACAATCCTTTGAAACTGTCCCCCAACATCCTACCCTTTGCAGCAACCCCCACTATCCCATGATCCTCTGCAACTGTCCCAACATCCCACAACCCTTTGCAGCTGCCTCTGACCCCCCCCCAACATCCCATAATCCTTTGCTGTGGCTCCTCAGCTTCCTCCACCACTGACATCCCAGCACCCGTTGCGCCAGTGGCTCGCCCATAATCCCCTGCTCCTACAGTGGGGTGTCAGGGTCCTGCAGATTAGGGGCTGAGAGTTGGCGGCGCAGGCGGGGTGGGGGGCTGTCCCCAAGGGGCCGGTGGCCCCCATCCTGCTTTGGGGCAGAGCCCAGGCTGGGGAGGGGGCGGGGCTCCGGCCCGCTGGCTCCACCCTCCAGGGAGTTGCGACGCCGGTGGGTGCGCCGAGGGCGTCCCCGGATGGCGGGGCCAGGCTCAGGCTCAGGCTCAGTGGGGTCCAAACTACCCCCCCAGGCCTGGCGGTGCTGGGGGTTGCTCTTAAAGGGGAAACGCAGCTTGCAGTCTTGGGGGGGCACGAAGCGGCCCGGACGCCTGGATCCACGCCCCAGCTGCAGGCCCTGAAGCCGGGCCTGTTCCTGGCGCAGCCACCGCAGCCGCCCACGCCGGAACGCGGGGTCCTCCTCCATGAGGCGGCACAGACGCTCAGTGCTGGATGGCATTGGCGCCCGCCCCAGCCCTGCCCCCAGGCCAGGCTCTGGCTCTGCCCCCTCGTCCCCTGGCACTGGGGACCCCCCCCAGCCAGCGTCTTCCAGGTCCTCCTCGTCATCCTGGGGGAAAAGAGAGAGGTGTTAGGGCATGGCTTGGATGCCTGGGTTATATGGGTGGAGCTGGGCACCCAGACTCCTGGGTGCTACCAAGGTGCGGGCTCCACCCGCTGGTGGCAAATGGCTAAAGCTGGTCTCAGGCCTGGCGCTGGAGAGGAGGGAGGCCAAGTGTTTGGAGAAGGGGGCAGCTGGGACCCTGGATTCCCTGGAAGAGGGAAAGAGGGGCTGGGGATGACGGCTGGGGGTCAGGGCCTGGACACCTGGGTTCTACGTGGATCTGGTGGGGTGCAGGATGCCTGGGTTCCACGTGGCTCTGAGGACTGGGGCCCAGATGCTTGGGTTCTACGTGGATCTGGTGAGTCTGGGGCCAAGATGCCAGGGTCCCAAGCCGCACCTCACCTGGCCTAGGGGGATGACACGCTCCATGCGCAGCACGCGGTCACGCAGTGCCCTTATCTCCTCATCCTTGAGGTCATTCTGCAGCCGCACGTCCTGCAGGATGCCAGTCAGCTGGTCGATGTGGGCCCGCAGCCCTGCCATATCGGGTCCGGTGCCACAGGGGACCTCGGGCCCACCACCCACAGTGCGCCACACGTCCCGGGCCACAGCCTGCCAGCTCTGGTGTTCAGCGGGGTCACGCAGGCCATGGCGGCGGCACAGTTCATGCAGGCGTGCTGCACTCAGCGCCTCCACTTCAGCTCGTGAGTGCCGGAAGTCAGCCAGCGCCACCTCGTAGCACACCTCCTTGACGGCCTGCAGCTGCAGCTCAGGCAGGCCAGGAGGCGCGGCCTTGGGGGGCCGGCGCCGTGCTGGGATCTGGTAGACACGCAGTGGGGCGCGCCGCTTGCCACTGCTGGGCAGGCCGCAGCGCCGCACAATGCCCTGCACTGAGGGCGCTGGCAGCTGCTCCCGCAGTGCTGACAGCAGGCGCCAGCTCTGCTCACATGAGCGCCGCTCCGAGTCGTCCCCGCTGTCTGAGTCTGCATACTGCGACAGGGAGCAGGGTAAGATGAGAACCCAGGTGTCTGGGCATGTGCCACCCTCGCCCCCCATCTGCCCCCTGCTCCTACCAGCCTCTGCTGCTCAAGGAGCAGGTCAGCCTCCTCCTTCTCACGCCGGTACTGGTTCTCCAGGTCCTGCAGCCTGTTGGGGGATGGGATAAGACAGGTGAGGGCCCTGGGGCCCTCCCTGCCAGGCTCGGCTATCCTGCAATCAGCACAGGCAGCACCCTAGGGATCTCAACTGGGCCAGCCCCTCACTATCCCACCATGCCACAGGATGGCCCCCCACTATTCCAGCCTGTCCTGGGCCAGTCCTCCACTATCCCATAGGCCAGCCCCCAGCTACCCCAGCCTGCCCCAAGACCAGCGCCCTGCTATTGCAGACTGCCTGGGGCTAGCTCCTCACTATCCCAGCATGCCCTTGGGCGGCTCCCCTCTATCTGAGCCTGCCCCAGGCCAGCCCCCCACTATCCTAGCCTGCCATGGGCTAACCCCCCATTATACCCTGGGCCAGCCCCCCACTATCCCAGCCTGCCCCAGGCCAGGCTTCCACTCTCCCCATGCCATGGACTGACCCTGGCCCAGCCCTCCACTATCCCATCCTACCCCATGCTAGCCCCACACTATCCCAGCCTGGCCCAGGCCTGCCCCCCAGGCCAGGCCCCCACTATCCCAGCCTGCCCCTGGGCCAACCCCCCACTATCCCAGCCTGCCCCAGATCAGCTCACCGCTTCTCCATCTCAAGCTTAATGTCGATGCCCTGTTCACGCAGCAGCTCGCGCTGGGCGTAGCTCCAGTCCACTGGCTCAGTGGGGGGCTCAGCTGGGGGGCCGCGCTCCCTCTCCAGCCGCGCCTGCTCCGGGTGGTTGAAGCGGAAGACATGGTTCTTGCCCAGCACCATGCGGTTACCTGCATGGAGAGGGCGGCAGGGTAACACCCCACCGTCGGGGTTCTCAGCCCCATTGCCTCCCGAGGACCCTGGTATCTGGGCAGCCCCTACCTGACTTGAGCACCAGGGGCTCAGTCACCAGCTTCCCGTTGACGTAGGTCTCAGCCCCAGTGCACGGCTCCAGTGTCACCACCACTGTGGGGGAGGGGGACTCCTGAGCGGGGCAGGGGTGGCGGGGAGGCCCTCCTCACCATTTTCGGGTGGCAGGGGCTCCAGTCACCAGTTTAGGGCAGTGGAGGGGCAGACTCAAGAGCCCCATAGCAGATAGGGGAATGGACAGAGACCAGAGCCATGCCCCAAGGGATGCTGGGAACCAAGAGTTGTGCCCCAAGGGATGCTGGGAGACAGAGGCCAGGCCCCAGGGGATGCTGGGAGATGTGGGGACACGACCCAAGCCGTGATACCTGGAGCCTTGGACTCCTCCAGTGTCAGCACAAGAGATGAGGAGAGAGAGGCGTTAGCCCAGCCACCCCCCAGGTCCGTTCTGCAAAGGATTCTGGGATCGAGGGGGCCTGGACAGCTGCTAGGGCCCCAAGGGATTCTGGGAGAGAAGGGGCCATGCCTCTGAGGATGCTGGGATTAAGTAGCACCTTGCCAGAGGATTCTGTTGAAGGGAGCAAAGGATTCTGGGACTGAGGAGCTCGTTCCCCCCCGAGCATTCTGGGATTGGAGGGGAGTCAAGCCCTGAAAGATTCTGGGACTACTGGAGGGTGGACCCCTAAAGGATTCTGGGATTGAGGGGGTCACATCCCCAGAAGATAAGGGGACTGGAGGAGGATTGAGCCCTAAAGGATTCTGGGATTGAGGGGGTCATGTCCCCAGAGCATTTTGGGATTGGAAGGGGAGCAGAGCCCTGAAGGATTCTGGGCCAAAGCCCACAGGGTTCTGGGAGAGAGGGGGATGCCCTGGAGTATCTGGGATTTGTACAGGGGACTCTGGGATTGCTGGCATCAAGCCACAGAAGATTGTGAGACTGAGGGGCTCTGGGAGGGTGTCCCCCCACCCTAAGGCACCCCCTACCTTCGCCGGTAGGGGTGGTGCGGCTCCAGATGTTGCAATGCTGCTCCGCAATGAACTGCCCTGTCAGCTTGATGTCAACTCCCACCTGCCCCACCCTGTGGGTACAGTGGGATGTCACGGGAGGGCCTCAGTACCCTGCTACCCCTCACCCCCACTACCCCAGCATGTCCCGGGGCACTCACCGTGTCAGCCCATCTTTAATGTGATACAGCAGGCACTCTGACATGAGGGGGTCCTCGTTCAGGTTCACCAGGTGGGGGGTCTGTTGGTGGGGGAGGATGAGAGGCGGGGGGAGAGAACCCAGGCATCTGGGGCTCCCAGCACCCTCTGCCCTCCCCAAAGTCAGAGAAAGAACCCAGGCGTCCAGATTATGGCAGTGAGGGAGGGTCTAGGGCAGGCACGAGGGCCTGAAATCCCAGTCCAGGGGGATCCAGCTCAACAGGTACCCCCTCCCGATCGCAGATCCCCCTTCACTTGCCTTTTTAGGGGAAAAGACCCCCACGGTACCGCCGTCCTCCCGCAACGCCACCCCCATCTCAGCCAGCAGTGCCTCCCTGCAGAGCAAGAGAGACCCTGTCACCCCCACCAGGACCCCCAAGGGTTCTCAGGTACCGAGAGGGCCTCAATGTGGCTGGCTCTGGGGGCGGGGCCTCACCGCTCCATGCGAATAGCCTCGGTCTTCCGCAGCTTCTCTTCCCAGGTCTCGTTCAGCTCCGCAATGATCTTCTCTGTTTCCTGGCGGCCCCAGAGCAGCAGAGTCAGCAAGGAGAGACTGGGGGGCTCTCCAGAGCCCCCAAGGCCCTCTGATCTCCGTGACCCCCAGAAGACCCCCCTAAGCTCCATGTTGGACCAGGAATGTGCAGAACAGAGCACATTTCAAGGCAGGGAGCCTGGATGCCTGGGTTCACTGGGAACAGAGGGAGTGAAGGGTGACAGCAGGGAGGCTGGGGGCTCAGACGCCTAGTTTCTCTGAGTGTTTCTGTGGATGTTGGGGGGCTGAGAGCAGTGGGCTCAGACCCCTGGGTTCTTTGGATGTTGGGACCTGGGGGGGGAGAGCCCAAATTTCTGGGGTCTTCCCCTTCACCTGCAGCCTCTCCATGGCTTCCTCAGTGCCCATGGCCTGCCCCGGCAGGACAGCGAAGGGCTCTGCCTCCCCATTGAGGGTGCCATGGGTCTCAGCGCGAGGCACCAGGGGCAGTGTGGGGGCAGCCGGGGCACTTCTGCCCTCCTCCACCTTCACATCTGCAGGGAGGGGCAGAATGAGAATTAGGAGATCCAGCACGCAGAGCACCCCTCCCCATCCCCATCCCCTGCCCCTTGCCAGCACCCCCCTCACCAGGCAGGCCAGGGCCATCGGACAGGCCCTGGGCGAAGAGCAGTTCACGCAGCCGTGCCACCTCAGCCTGCAGCTCACGCACCAGCCGCGCATTGGGGTCCTCGTTGATCACCGCATTGCAGCGGATCTGCTTGGTGCGGTCTGCATAGCTGGAGGGATGGTGCATAAGGGGTAATGTGGGGGTGGCCCTGCCCCCTTGGTCCTGCCCTCTAGAGTAGGACTCCCGTGACCTCTCACCCCCAGCTCCCACTCTATAGAGACCAGCCCCCAACCCTGACCCCCTAGAGCCCATCCCTCAGCACAGAGCTTGGACCCCGTCCCTGCTGCCCTCACCGGAGGGTGCTCAGGGTCTCCTCATAGTTGCTGTCAGCTGGACTGAGGGCGGCAATCATGGCTGTGCGGGAGTTGCCCCCTGTGGCAGGGAGAAAGAGGCAGTTGGGGGGGACCCTCCTGGGCTCCCAGATCCCTCTGGTCTCACCCTGCAACCCCCCAGGGCCCACCAGGTGTCCGGGCTCCCAGCCTTCCCTGCTCTTATCCCCCCACCCCAGAGACCCCAGGAGTCCGGGTCTCACCCAGGCTCTCCTTGAGCAGCCAGGTGAGCACAGAGTCACGGTAGGGGATGAACTCAGCCTTCTTCCGCTTTGGGTTTTGCTTCAGGAATGGATGGACAGGGAGTGGGGGTCAGGTTGCCCCCAAACTCCCCTGCTCCCTCCCAGATGCAGCCCCCATCCTCCCCCTCACCATCTCAGCCAGGGCGGAGATGACCTTGCCCAGAGTTGTCAGCGACTTGTTGATGTTGGCACCTTCCTGTAGGGCGGGGAGGGAGACAAATGGGGGGTGCTATAGCCTGGTGGGCTCCCCTGCTCAGTCCAGGACTTCAGCCTACCCCTCAGCCCCTCACCTTGAGCCGCATGCCCGTGGCCCCCGAGGAGTCAGCCCGCTCGCTGCCTGCCAGGTCCACTAGCCCAATCTTGCTCACCTGGAGGGGGAAGGGGGTCAGTGGAAGGGGCTGGGGGGGTTGGGGTACCCTGACCTGCCCCCCCATAATACTGCTCCCACCCAGCCAGGACAAGGCCCCCGCAAGCCCAGAGCCGAGGCCTGGCATGCTTGTGTCATGCTTGTTACCGCCCCCACTCAGTAGGATTCCATGCCCCCCCACAAACAGACCCTGAAACTGCCCTCCCCCACTACAGCTGAGGCCTGGCACACTTGTGTCATGACTGGTACCGCCCTCCCTCCCCCCAGCAGGACCTGTTGCCCGCCCCCCACTCTGCACTCTGAGCCGAGGCCCCGCACATTCATGTCACCCCTGCCAGCCCCTCTCCTCCCCAGCTGGACCCCCAAGAGCTCCCCCAGAATCAGGTCAAAACGCGCCCCCCAGAACCGAGACCCAGGACACTCACATCACACTCTCTCCAATGCAGCTGGAACTCAAGACCCTCCCATTCCCCCCAAAATTAGTCCATAACCTCCCCACCACTCTGAGCTGAGACCTGGCACGCGTGTCATGCCCTGCGCCCCACCCCACCACCCTGCACCTTCTCAGTGTCGAGTCCAGTGAGCTGGTCATGTCGGCGCTGGCTGAAGACGATGGTGAACACAGCGTGCGAACGGCTGCTCGTCTCATTCATGTTGGTGGCAGCCACCGTTCTGTGGGAGACAGGCTGGGGAGGTCAGGGATGGGAGAACACTTCCCACCCAGCAGCCCGGATGCCTGGGTACTCCACAAGATGAGGTGGGGACTGCGGGGTTAGGGTAAGGAGCAGCCCATACACCTGAGCTCTCTCCTGGCTTTTAAGGAGTCTCAGATGCCTGGGTTCTACCCCAGCTCTGGGAGGAGGGCGGTTGTAGTAGAGACGTGGGTTCCACATTTATCCCAGATCTGGGAAGGAAGTGGGTTTAGCAGGGACCCCAGATGCCCAGGTTGGGACTTTTTGGGAAGCAGGGGGGCTGGGCCCTCAGATGTCTGTGTTCCGCACCTGGCCTTGTTGCCACAGTCCATGAGGTCAGCAATGTCCTCAAAGGAGGTGACAGCCAGCTTGGACAGATCCTGGACGTAGGGGCCGAGCAGGGGGTGCTCTCGCACCCGCAGGCTGCCCCCGCGCCGTGGGCTCAGCAGATCCCGCACACGTTCACAGTAGATCTCCATGTAGCTCACCTGAGAGGCGGGACAATTGTGAGCCCTGGCCCAAAGCAGGGAGGTACCAGGGGAAATAGGGGGGACTGGGACTCACCTCCACCGAGTAGGACACATCAGGGGACGGGTCAGCTTTGATGCGGGCAAAGAGGTCCTTGCACAGCTAGGGAAAGGCACAGGATGGCAGCAGTTAACAGGGGACCCCTGATACCCCCCATATCTCAGCACCCTGCCAGACACCACACCCCTGGGACCACCTGGGGGATGATGCCCTGCTGCCCAGGCTCCTGCCGACCCATCATGGTATAGGACTTGCCGGCGCCAGTCTGGCCATAGGCGAAGATGCAGACGTTGTAGCCCTCGAAGGCGTGCAGCAGCATCTCTTCTCCGATGTCCCGGTATACCCGGTGTTGTGAGGCAAATCGTGGGTCCTCCTCCTGGGCACAGAGAACTCAGGCGTGCCCACCAGACCCTGTTCTCTTCCCGCAGCAGGGAGAGAACCCAGGCATTCGGAGTCCCAGCTCCCCCCACGCTGTAACCCACCACCCCCACTCCCCTCCCAGAGTTGGGGAGAACCCAGGCATTTGGGGCTGTCCCATGCCAGGCCTCCAGGGACTCACCGAAGTGTGGGACCAGTACGAGTAGTCGAAGGTGAAGTTCTTGGTGGCATCTTTGGATGTTTTGGGATTGGTGATGCCTGAGCCATAGGGAGAGGGAAGAAAAAGACTGGGGTGGAGATGAAGGGCTAGACCCCTCCCCCTACCAGGACTGGGCCCCCTTAGCCAGGATCAGCGCCACACTGCACTGAGATCAGAGCCAGACCTCCCTGACAACCTCCTGGGGGAAGGCAATGCCATAGGAAACCCCTGCCAGTCCCCTCCTGGAAATGGGATCCCCCCCCAGCACTCACAGGTCGTCTTGCCCTGCATCTGGATGATGCACTTTGCCTCCTGGCTGCTCTCCCGGGCATTAAAAGGCCGGACCCGCACGGCCACCTTCACTGAGGCACCTGCCATGGTGGGGTCGTTATATGGGGGTGGTCAGTGCTCCGGCCGCAGGCTGGCCCTGCTGGACATGGACAGGGAGAAGGAGGATTCAGTACTGCCCTGAGCCGGTGCCACCCAGAAGCCAATGCAACCTCCCTTGATGGATACCTAGCTCCTATCACCTTAACTCTGCCACCTGAGCCCGGCAGGACAAATTATGCTGAGGGGAAACCAGCACGGGTTCGTGGCAGGCAGATTGTGCCTGACCAATCTAGTCTCTTTTCATGACCAGGTTACAAAATGCCTGGACACAGTAGGGGTGGTTGTCATATACTTAGACTTCAGGAAAGCCTTCGATACGGTATCTCACCCCATACTGGTGAACAAGTTAAAAGGCTGTGACTTGGACGACTACACAGTCCAGTGGGTGGCAAATTGGCTAGAGGGTCGCACCCAGAGAGCTGTGGTGGATGGGTCGGTTTCGACCTGGAAGGGTGTGGGCAATGGGGTCCCACAGGGCTTGGTCCTTGGACCAATACTCTTTAATGTCTTCATCAGTGACTTGGACAAGGGAGTGAAATGTACTCTGTCCAAGTTTGCAGGTGACACAAAGCTATGGGGAGCAGTGGACAAGCTGGAGGGCAGGGAACAGCTGCAAGCGGACCTGGACAGTTTGGACACATGGGCAGAAAACAACAGAATGCAGTTTAACAAGGAGAAATGCAAAGTGCTGCACCTAGGGAGGAAAAATGTTCAGCACACCTACTGCCTAGGGAATGACCTGCTGGGTGGCACGGAAGTGGGGAGGGATCTTGGAGTCCTTGTGGACTCCAAGATGAACAAGAGTCAGCAATGTGACAAAGCCATCAGAAAAGCCAATGGCACTTTATCATGCATCAGCAGATGCATGACGAATAGGTCCAAGGAGGTGATACTTCCCCTCCATCAGGCACTGGTCAGACCACAGTTGGAGTACTGCGTGCAATTCTGGGCACCGCACTTCAAGAGGGATGCGGATAACCTGGAGAGAGTCTTAAGGGCTACTCATATGGTTAAAAGCCTGCAGACCAAGCCCTACGAGGAGGGACTAGAGAACCTGGACCTTTTCAGCCTCCGCAAGAGAAGGTTGAGAGGCGACCTTGTGGCTGCCTATAAGTTCATCATGGGGGCACAGAAGGGAATTG
>JAGPOW010002590.1:5080-18058 GCA_030014935.1 Caiman crocodilus | reverse complement strand
GTTGCTCCCACCCCTGTGCTGGGACCCCCTCTGCTGCCCCCCTGCATCCTGCCCCCGGGACCCCCTGCTGTGACCCCCTATAACCGTCCCAGCACCCCCGCTCTCTCGTAACTCCCCTCTACGACCCGGCCCCCCTTTAATGTTCTCCCCCACAGCCTTGTTATAGGGACCCCAGCTGGGGGGGGTCATTAACCCATCCCTGGCCATATGGGGACTGGGGGGGCTGGCCCAGTGAGCAGCACACCCCAGAGGGCTCTGTCATGCACCCATTTCACAGACGGGAACACTGAGGCATACGGCAGCAGTGAAGGGATCCCAGAGCGGTTAGCGGGGGAGGGTCTGTTAGCTGGAAGACCCCCTCATGCCTGTTCCTCCCCCCGCCCGCCCCCCAACCACAGGGCACCTTCTCCCTCATCATTGAAGCGCGGCCGGCCGAAGACCTGGACCCCCCCGCAGGTGAGCGAGACCCGCCCCGTGCCCCTGGGGGGCCCAAAGTTGGAGGGGGCTGACGCGGTGTTACTACTGCTGGGGTGGGTCTGGGAGCTGGGTAACAGCCCTACTGCTGCTGGGGCGGGGGGATTCGGGGTGGATAACCGCCCCACTACCCCGGGGCCCCGTGCTCCCGCAGGCCCCGACCCCGCGCTGCTCGGTGCCGAGGCGGTGGCGCGGGCTGGGGGGTGGGCGCTGCGCCTGCGTTGCCTGCCCCACGGCCGCGGCCCCCCCTGTGCCCCACCACGCCGAGCCCCCCGCCACGCACCCCTTGACTGCGGCCCCCCGCGTGAGTATCCTGGCCCCCCGCGCCCTGGGGACCCCCCAGGCGCCCCCTGCCCCCCAGTTCCCTGGGGGTGGGCTGTAGGAGGGTGCAGGGGGGTGCCCATGGTTGGTATAGGGAACCTCTGCTGCCTCCCAGGTGCAGGGCCTACCCAGTTCCCTGCTCCCCCAGACCCTTGGGTATACGGGACCCCCTTGCCCCCCAATTCTAGGGAGTGTGGGCAGGGGGATTGGGGGGCTGGGGTGAAGGGAGGTCAAGGGAAGCAGGAGGCTTGGAGGGGTGGAGGTTGGGGGTCAAGGGCTCGGTAGGGGGTCGGAGAGGTCAGGACAGGAGGGCGGTGTCTGCAGCTGGGGGTCAGGGGCGCTGGCCGGGGGGGTCACAGGTGAAGGTCGGGGCACTGGGACGGCCCCCGGGATCTCGCAGTGGTCGGGGGGATCTGGGGCAGCAGGGGGGCTCCGAGGGCCTCGATGGGGTCAGAGGGATCCGGGGGGGCTGTATCGGGCGCCCCCCCACGCTGGTCCCCACACCGCCCCCTCCCTGCAGCGCTGTGCCCCCCCGGCTGCAGCGAGCCCCCTGCCGCCTGCCTGGAGCCCAGCGGGTGTTGGCAGGGCCGCGGGTGCGAAGACTGCAGGATCGGGCCCTGCCGCCGCCCAGCGGAGTGCGGGTGCCTGGGGGGGGCACCCTGCCCCTGCCCGCCCGCCCCCGCGCCCGCCCCGGACCCCCCCTGCGCCAGCCGGCCCTGCGCCCACGGCGGCACTTGCCAGGTGAGTGCAGGCCCCCCGCGTGCGACCCCCCCCCGGCACAGACACGCACGGAAGCCAGGCGTGCGGGACCGTGTGCGAGTGCACACGCGTGTGCGCGCACACGCACAGTGGTCCGGGCCCCCCCGGCTGCACTGACCCCTGCCCGGTCCCTAGGAGCTGGACGGCTCCTTCGCCTGCCGCTGCCCCCCCGGCTTCGCGGGCCGCACGTGCGAGCGCGGCGCCCCGGCCTGCGCGGCGCGGCCCTGCTTTAACGGGGGCAGCTGCGCGCCGCGGCCCGGGGGTGCCTACACCTGCCGCTGCCCCCCCGGCTTCGCCGGCTCCAACTGCGAGCGGCGCCTGGACCGCTGCGCCCCGCGGCCCTGCCTGCACGGTGAGCACGGCCTGCCTCAGCTTCCCCTCCTGGGACGGGACGGGACGGGACGGGGCGGGGAGCCCCTTCTCCGCCTGCCTGGGGTATCGCGCCCTGCCTCGGTTTCCCCTCCTGGGGGTGGGGGTGGGGGTGGGGGAGCCCCTTCTCCGCCTGCCTGGGGTACCGCGCCCTGCCTCAGTTTCCCCTCCTGGGGGTGGGGGCCTGCCTCCGTTTCCCCTCCCAGGGGCTCTATGGCCTACCGTAGCACCCCTAATAGACACTCAAGGGGTCATTGTAGCACCCCTAGTAAGGGCTCAAAGGGTGACCATAACGCTCCTAAGAGAAGCTCAAGGAGCTACTACCATAGTGCCCCTAATAGGAGCCCAAACGCCTCCTGCAGCACCCCTCATCGAGGCACAGCCAGGCTCCAGGTCCAGCCCCGAGGCCGGCCAGGTGCTCCCTGCCCCCACCACCGCACTGACGCACCCCTACTTTGCATCCGGCCAGGTGGGCACTGCCTGGACCTGGGCCGGAGCCTGCTGTGCAAATGCCGCCCGGGCTTCACGGGGCCCCGGTGCGAGGAGAACGTGGACGACTGTGCGGGGAGCCCCTGCGCCAACGGGGGCACCTGCCTGGACGGGGTGGGCAGCTACAGCTGCTCCTGCACCCTGGGCTACGGGGGCCGGGACTGCAGCCAGCGCGTCGGCGCCTGCGGCTCCAGCCCCTGCCTCAACGGCGGCGCCTGCTACACCCACTTCTCCGGCCACGTCTGCCGGTGCCCGGCCGGCTACATGGGCGCCCGCTGCGAGTTCGAGGTCCCGCGGCCCGCCCAGGACCCCGGCCCCGCCGCCTTGGCCCTCTCGGGCGCCCTGATGCTGGCGGCGCTGGCCATGGCAGGGGGCCTGGCGGGGGCCACGGCCTGGTGCTGGTGCCACCGGGGGGCTCGGGGGGCAGCCAGCCCCTGCCAGGGCCTGGGAACCATCGGCATCCTCCTTGCCCCCTTCAAGGGCCCCCCCCAGGACCCCGCTGTCCGGGACCTGCTGGGCTCCAAGCAGGAGCTGCTGGAAAGCCCCCGTGACGGGAAGAAGTAAGTGGTGTCTCCTGGTTATTTTTGGGGGGGGGGGGCTGCCCACACCCAGTGCGCCCGGGGGTGGCTGTCTGATTGGGGGGGGGCACAATCCAGCATGGTTCTTCCCGCCCCCCCCCCGCATTAATCCGTGTGGGCAGCCGGAGGGGCTGCTTTGGGTTATATCCTAATAGACGTGCCCCCCAGTAGAGGCAGTACTGGGAGTACTGGAGGCAGGAGCTGCGCCTCTATTAGGGGCACGACGGTTTCCCCAGCACCTCTATTGGCGGGACTACAGCCCCTCTACGGTGCCTTTATTAGGGGACTACGTCCGTCTCCCCGCCCCCCGCATGTCTCCTGGGGGCACTGTAGTCCGCGGGTGCCTCTCTTAGGGGCACTACGGCCCCCCATGCCAGGCCCAGGCCCAGGGGCTGTGGGTGTGCACACGCACACATGCACTTGTTACCGGCTGGATTGTGCCAATGCCCTGGGGGGAGCAGCAGCTGTGGGCGCGTGTCCCGCACGCGAGTGTGCGTGTGTGCGCGCGCGTGGTGCACCTCCCCGTGCTGGAGCCCTCACCTCTGCCCTCCCCCCCTCAGGACCCCGGTGCCGGGGGAGGCGCGCGGCCTTGCTGGCCCCCCCGCCTCGGGCGCCCCCCGGCCCGCGCTGCCCCCCCACCCGCCGCGGCTGCCTGTCTTCACCACGGAGGTAACCGGAGCTGGGGGGGGGGCTCCGATGCTGGCAGCGCCCCCTGCAGGCAGCCCCGCGCAGCCGCAGGGGGCAGTTGTGTGCACCTGCTGGGCGGGGGGCCGGGCGGCTTTGCCCCCCGGGGGGGGTGGCGGGTGTCCGGCAGGGAGGGGTGGGGGTGAGTCTGCACCGACTTGGCCCAGGTGACGTTGTGCGACGCGGACGCCGGCCCCTTTGTGTGTGTGTGCGTGCGTGCGTGGCACACGAGCTGGGGGGCGGGGGTGTTACACCCTCATGCCCCTGGGGGGGCTGGGGCATCAGGCTGAGCCTGGGGCAGGTGCGACAGCGGCTGTTATGGGGCGGGGGCGCAAGGACGTCGCTGGGGGGCACTCACCTGGGGCAGGTGCGATCTGGGCCCTGGTGTTGGGGGGGGGGGACGTAGCCTCCTTGCCCTGCAAGGGGTGCTGGGGGGGGAGCGCGACCTCCCCTGGGCAGGGGTGGCTGGGGGTGTCTTACCCTCCTTGCCCTGCAGGAGGCGCTGAGCTGGGGCAGGTGGGGGGGCTGTCATGAGCCCCCCTTCTCAGCCCGGCTGTGTTCCCGCTCCCCACAGCCCCTGGCCTGGGCCTGACCCCTGCTCAGACTGGTCCGGACGGGGGGCTGCCTTCCTCTGTAGCGGGGGCACGGCCTGGGCCTGGGGCCTCTGCAGGATGTTGCCCCCCATGTCCCGGGGGCAGGCTCGGGGGCGATGCCCGGTGCGGTGCCAGGGCTGACGGTCGTGTCGCTCCGAGGGCGATGCTGGGTTTGACGGGGTTGGTCTTGGACTGGAAGTGGCCCTCGGCGTCCCCCCCCCCCCCCGTGTTACCGTACTTTCCTGTGTACCTCGCCCCCTCCGCCTGGCAGGAGCGGCTCCATATTCCAGACACGTTCCCCTCCCGGGCCCCGATCTCGGCGTCCAGCCTCGTAGACGGGCCGGTTCCAGGCTCTCGCCCGCCTGGCTCTGTACAGAAAAGCATCCGCGTGGCCTGGTCCTGGCTCCGTCCTTCCCGGGCTCCCGTGTCTCGCGGCAGCAGCGAGCAGCGCTGGACGGGGGAGCGATGGGGTCCAAGTGGGGTTTTGCCCGGTTCCTTTTCCCCTCGCACCCATTGAGACCCCGCGGCCGTGCCCCATCGCCCCCAATGCCCCTCTCCCCCAGCACAGGCCCGGCCCCGGGTGCATCTGGCTGACCTCTCTACACCCGGTGCCCATGAGCTCCCCGCTTTCACCCCACGCGGGGGAAACGGCCGTCCTGGTGTCGGTGTTACACCACCAGCGCGGGCCGGGACCCCTCGTCCTTGTCTGGTGAGACTCGCCAGGAATTGATCCCCCGGGATCGCCTCTTCGTCCCTTAATCTGTTCCAAACCTTTGTCCTGTCCCCCGTTCCAGCGCCTCCCTCCTACCCCTGCCAGCCCTGGCCTTGTTCGTCCCCCCATGGCCCCGCTCCCCCTCACTGCCCTTCTCTGCACCTTCTCCCTCCCGTTGAGGTGCAGCACCCAGGGCCAAGTGCTGCAGGCTCCAGTCTAGCTTCAGGAAGGGCCTGGGCAATGGGCTCTAGCTGCAGCATGGGAAACTGAGGCTGGAGAGGAAGGGGTACGTCCTGGCTCCGAGCGTGGGCCAGCACTGGGAGGGGTAGGGGTGTCTCCAATCCTGGAACGGTCCAAGGCCGGGGCGGTCAGACCCCGGGCTGGAATGGGTTCAATCCTGCCCCGCGCTGGGGCTGGACGAGATGGGCGATCCCTTCCCCACACCCGGGTCGAGGGACGCAGCCCCCTCTGTGACCCTCCAGCGTCTCCTGCCCGCAGTGGGTCAGTGTCCAGGACACTTGGGCTCTTCCGGCGGGGGTGGGGGGTCTTGGACCCCTGGACTCTGCCTGGGGGGGCTGGGTTCGCTGGGAGCAGCAACCAAGGACCTTTCCTTTCCCTCCCCCACCCCAAATCAGGCGAGGGGCTCCCATCTTCCCCTCCATGTCTGACCCCCGCCACCATCCCACCAAGTGGGTGACAAGGTCTTGGGACCCCCCTGCAAAACACAGCTACAGGGCACATTGCCCCAAGACACCTGGACCTGCCCAAGCCCTCCCCCATCTACCTGGGGGGTTAAATTCATTCAGGACCCCCCCCAGAAGAAGCCATGGCCCCGCTGCAGGGGAAAACTGGCCCTGATGTCCCACCCCCAGGCGCAGGATCTGTCCCGGGTGCGTGTTGCCTGCGTGTGCTGGCGGCGTTTGCGTGTCTCCGATGCTGGAGATGGCAGCAAGGCCCCGGCCTGGCTCTGGTGTGACGCCTCTGAGCAGGTGCTGATCTGCTCGGTCCTACCCAGACCCCCCCCCCCAACCATAAGTGCTATATTTAGTCGCATATAACCACCCCCCCCAACAAAACAAAACGGGTGCTGGAAGTTGGAGTGCGCATTATATGTGAGAGATACGGTAAGAACAGTTTCTGCCTTCAAAGGGGGCAAAACCAACTACCGTACGTTCCCATGTAGCACGCGAGGCTGAAGGAGAGCCACCCCTCATTTCTGACAGGCGGTGGGGGGGGGGGACTTGTGTAATAAGTGCTACATTTTCTCATCTATAACATGCTCCCCACCCCCCAAAAAAGGCTGCTGGAACTGGAGTGCGGGTGGAGATTGGAAGGTGCGCTATACATGAGATATACGGTAAAAGTAGTTTCTGCCTTCGAGCAGGTGCAGCCAACTCCTGTATTCCCATGTACCACGAGAGGCAGAAGGAGAGCCGCCCTTTATTGTTGAAAGGCAGAACGGGGGGGGGGGGGGTCTTGTATTAAGTACTGTATTTTCTCATGTATAACACCCTCCCCCCACCCCAAAAAACCAGCTGCTGGGAACTGGAGCGCGCGTTAGGCACGAAATGTGGTGAAAGCCATGTCTGCCCGTGGCTGCGACAACCCGGCCGGCCGGAGGAAAGCCTCGGTTTCCCTTTCTCCGTGCCAGCCCCGGGGGTGTCTTGTATCCCGGAGCGCGGGCTAGGGCCGAAGGGACGGGACACGCGTAGCCGCGAGGGGGTCCGGCCCGGCCCGCCCGGGAACCACAGCAGCCCTTACTTCCTCCGGTGGTCGGTTTTGGCGGGGGCCGCGGGGCACGCGTGTCGTGTGCGTGAAAACACGGCCTGGTCCCTTGGCCGCTCGGGACATCCTGCGTCCCGCTGTGTCCCAAGGTTTCCATCATCCGGACCGCGCCTTCCCGGCTGGAGCGGAGAGAGCCCCCGGCCCCGGGCAGGATCAGCCCCGTCCAACCCCCCCGCGCCCCGGACACGTTCCCGGTGGGATCGCGTCCTCCCGCGGCACCGCAGCCCGGCCGACCGGGCCGGGGGGGTTGCCCCAGGCGGCCAGAGCTGCCGAGCCTGCCCCGGGTTGGCGTGGGGGTTAAAAGCCCTCGGCGACCGCAGACGGAGGCGGCGCACGCCGCCCCCCCCCCGGGTCTGGGACGAGCGGAGCAAGGGCCCAAATTCCTGCCGACCCCGAGCGGGGGGCCAGCCCCAGAGGCGGCCCGGACCTGCGCTTCGTGCCGGCCGGGCTGCCGGCGGGGCCCTCGGGGTCGGGGTCGGGCGGCGGCGCTCCCCGTCTCCCCGCCCTGCGCGCCGGGGTCCTGCCTCTCGGCAGCCGGGACACGCGTGGAGCCCGGCCGGGGGGCGGGGCGGGGCGGGGCGGGGGGCGTCCCTCTTGCGTGGGGAACTCAGCCCGGCTGGAGGCAGTAGCAGCCCCCCAACACCCCCTCCCCCCCGACAGGTAAGTCCCTCCCCTCTCCCCCCCAACACGGGGAGCAGAAAGAGTAATGGATGGGACAAGGGGTGCAGGCAGGGGCAGAAAGCAGAGCAGCGGATCAGGCGGGGCGCAGGGCACGGAGCAGAAAGCGGAGCAGTCAATGCGAGGGGGTGCAGGGCAGGGAGCAGAAAGCGGAGCAGCGGCTGAAGACGGGGCACAGGACAAGGAGTGGGAAGGGCAGCCGATGGGGCAGGGAGCAGAAAGCGGAGCGGCAGGTTGGCCCAGCCCACCCCTCCCCGTGCTAGCACCCGTTGCGGCGGGGGGGGGGGGCATCGCAGGCCGACCCCAGCCCCTCACCCCCCCGCTCTCTCCTAGGTGTGAGGCCCGACCCCGACCGCCGGCGGCGGGACCCAGCGGCGCTCCCGGATCCCAGGCGGTTCCCGACCTCTCGTCACTTCCTGCGATTTTTTAATAAGAGAAAGACTATTTAATATTTATTTTTGCTGCGGGGGGGAGGGGGGGGGCAGAGGAGGGGGGGCGAGAGGCTGGATCTCCCCCCCCCCCCATGGGCGGGCCGCTTCCTCCTTTATAAAGCAAGGAAGTTCCACCCTCTTGCGGCCTAGCCAATGAGAAGCCAGGAAGGCAGAGGCTCCGCCCCTTGCGAGGAGGCTCTATAGACCTGGCTCCAGGCCTTGCCCGGGGGGGCGGGGTTTAATTTCCGGACCAGACTAGCTCCTAAGGGGCGGGGGGGATTAATTACTTGATGAAGGAGCGCGGTGAATTGCGGGGGGGGGCGCGGGGGGGGGTCGTTTCCGCCTCCCACGTTAATTAATAACACCGGCTCGGCTCCCCGCCCCTTTCATCAGTGCTGTCTTGCTCGTTGATTGCCTCATTAATTAATGAGAAGGGGGGGGTCGGTCTCTTCCTTACTAATGAATAGAAGAGGGGACTCGGGCTCTTTCCTCTTTTCCCTCGGGACGATTGGATGCTTTTGGCCCCCCAGCAGTGACGTAACGACCCTGACCCCCCCCCCCACCCCGTTATTTATTGCTGACCGGAGAAGGGGGCAATAAAGGCTTCGTCTTCGCTTTCGTTCCCCCGGCGCCGCTCTCTGCCGCACGCGGGCCATGTGTGCATGCGTGTGCGTGTGTGTCTGGGACACCGGGATTGTATATGTGTGTGCGTGTCTGCGTGTGTGCATGCACATACCTGGGATGCTTGGGCAGGGGTGGTGGTCTGTCCAGGCATGTGTGCACGCGTGTGTGTCTAGGATTCCTGGCAGGGGTTGTCTGTGTGTGCATGCACGTCTGTGTGTGTGTCTGGGACACCTGGATTGTATATGTGTGTGCGTGTGTGCATCTGTCTGGGATGCCCGGGATGAAAGGTGTCCACACGTGCATGCGTGCCTGGGTGTGTGCGTGTGCATGCATACGTGTGCATGTTTCTGGGATGCGGGGGGGGGGTCCATCCAGGATTCCAGGGGCGTTGTCTGTGTGTGCATGCACGGGGGTGCGTCTGGGACACGTGGATTGTGCGTGCCCGTCTGTCTGTCTGTCCCGGACACCTCGGCTCCTAGACGCCCAGGCGCCGCGGGCAGCAGGGACCTCAGGACCAGCCCGCCGCGCTCGTCCCAGCCGAGGCTTTGTCGAGTGGGGGCTTCACCCCAAGGGGGGCAGATCCCTCCCCTCCGCGCTGCGCCCCTGCCTCCTCGGGGCCCGACGCGCCCGCAGCGGGGGGCACCCCCCAAGCGCCTCGCATCTTCCTTTAGTGCTGGGCCCGGGCGGGCGAGCCGTGCTTGTGGGTACGGTCCTGTTCATTACGGGGTGGGCGCCCCGCGGTCCTGCACGGCCCGGGCCCTCGTGCGCCTCCGCCCGCCCCCGCGAGGAGCTGGAGACCCGGGGGCGAGCGGCACCTCCGCCACTCGTGAGGAGCCCGTTGGGTTGCACGGTGGCCTGGTAGGGCTGGCACTGGGTCGACTCTGCCTGGAGAGATGGGGGCCACCCCACGGGGGGGCAGGAAGCTGGGTCCCCCCAGACTTGCCCCTGCAGCAGCATCGCCCCCACCCACGCTTAGCTTCCACGCGTGTCTCCCGTCCAAGTCTCACACTAGGGGCCCCACCGTAGCTTGGACATCCCTATCCTAAAAGACGCCTCTGCCGCGGTCTCCCACCCAGCTGGATGCTGCTGAGCCGAGCCGAGCCGAGCCCCCTGCCCGGTCCTGGGCAGACCCCCACTCACTTTCTCCACGAGCCTGGCCCGTACCTCTCCGCGCTGGAGCCTCGTCATCCGTGCCCACCTCCGCGGAGCGCTGGTTGCTCAGGCGGGCGCCCAGCTCCGCCAGGACCCCCTCCCACGCGCCCTTCCTGATCCTACATCACAGGTGTCCCCCCACTGTGGGGGCAGAGTGGCCCCTGCTCCCTGCATGGGCAGGGGGGACCTCTACCCTGCAAGAAGCCCCAGAGCCTCACCTGAGCAGGGCTCCCAGCCATTGTTGTAACAATAGACCGACCGCTGGTCTCCCATCCAGGGCCAACCCAGGATAGATCCTGCTTAGCTTCCACAACCTGCCCACCTCCCAAACCTGGGCCTGGGGGGTCTCCCATCCAGGCCCCGAACAGGGTGGATCCTGCTTAGCGCCTGGAAGGCAGGCAGGCAGCCCCCCCGCCGAGCCCCCGCACCTCTGGACCTAGCCCGGCCCATGACCTTCTCCCTCAGCTCCCCGGCCGCACTGCATCCTGCGTGCCGCCCCCCCACGGCTTCGGGGGCTTCGCTGGCCCCCAAGTTCTTCAGTCGGGGGGGGCAGGGCATGGGGGGGGGTCTGACCCTGCCCCTACCCCCAGGACAGTTCGGCGCCCTGGATTTCCCCTCCCACCCAGCTTGGAGCACTGGAGTTGTGAGCTTCCTCATCGCAGTGACCTGGCAGGGTTCAGATTGGGGTGCCAGGGCTGCAAGCTTCCCCACAGCAGTGCCCTGATACAGCTCAGCCTGGGGCTCTGGGATTGCGAGCTTCCCCCCAGCAGTGCCCTGGCCCTCCCCAGCCAACTCCTCCAGGGGGCACCAATAACCCTTGACCCCCCAGGGTCTGACCCCCCCCCCCGCAAACCCCGTTCAAAGGTGGGGCGGTTCCTGCTGCCTTCACAGGCCTGGCACACAGCACGTGGCACCCCGCACCCAGGGGTGGGGCAGAGCCCGCAGCACTTGACCCTCCTCTCAGCCTCCTCCTTGTCCCAGGGGATCCAGTCCAGCTTCCCTGGCGGGACAAAGGGGGGGGTTCTCCCTGGGGAGTTGGGGCAGGGCTGCGAGCTTCCCCACAGCAGTGCACAAGAAGGGGCACCAGGGCCAGCCACCCCCCCTCCCCCGCCCATCATCCCCACCCTGGGGCCCATCTGTGCCACCTGCCCCGGTGGCGACCTCGTGCCTCAGTTTCCCCACCCTGGGCCCCCGGGGGGGAGGGGCAAGCGCCTCACCTCCCTGCCCCTCTGGGATCCGGGTGTTGGCCTCTTTGCTCTTCTGGAGACGGGAGCGATGGGGGCGACCGCTTCTGGGGGGCGGTGGCCACATAGCCCAGGCCCTGGCATCTGGTGTTTGGGATCCAGGGGCCGGCAGGCCGGGGTGGGGGTGAGGGGGGGGAACATGCCTCAGTTTCCCCACCTTCGAGCTGTGGTGTGGTGAGCTTCCCCACAGCAGTGCCCTGGTGCCTTCCATCCCGGACCCCAGGGCTCTGAGCTCCCTCACAGCAGTGCCCTGGAAGGGAGGGGGGGGTGACGCCTGGGCCCCCCCAGGCAGTGCAGGCATCTCTGGGGCGGGGGGGGGGAGTGCAGCCTGGTGGGCCCGGATACCGGCCAGGGCTCCTGAGGCTCCTGCAGGGCTAGTGAACCCCGTGCCTCAGTTTCCCCACTTGCGAGGCATCATCTCACCACTGCCCCCCACCCCCCGCCACCCAGTCCACGCGGCTCTGCCCCTCCCGGGGCTTTGCCCCCCGCCCCCCCGTGCTGCCGGCCGCCACCCTTGGGCCCCTCCAGCGCCTGCAGGGAGTGCCGGGGGAGGGGCCCAGAGCTCAGGGCAGGGGAGATGCCCCCCATGCCAGCTGCAAGGGCAGGAAGGAGCTCGGGGGGAGCTTGGGGTGCACGGCCCCCAGACCTGGCTCAGCCCTGCCCCCCCCCGCTTGTTTCTCCAAAGGGAGAAGGGGAAACTGAGGCACGGGGCAGCCCCTCCCCCCCAGGCACCCAGCCCCCCTCCCCCCGCAGCCCGCGGGGGCCCGGGCGGGAGATTTCTGGGGCCAAAAGTTGCGATTCGGGGTCTCGGGGAACTTGGCATCGCATCAGCCGCGGCTAAATGACGTCGAGACTCGATTAGATTGAGAGTAAATGATATTAGATCCCCGAATGAGACCCCATTGACGTCACACCCAACGGGCCTGTCCGGGGAACACCCCCGTGCCGGTGACACGACATACACGTATGACGTCAGAGAAGTAGTGTCATTAGAATACGACCGTCTAGAGCTGAATGACGTGAGACAGGCTAACGATCTACTAGATCCCAGCCAATCCCAGTCCAGGCATCCCCCCTCCCACCCCCGTCCTTGCTGGACACGTCTGGACAGCACGCCCCCGCACTGAACCCAACTGGTGGGACTGGGAGGGGGTGGGAAGGGCCCCCAGCCGGGGGCATAGGACGGCTGTGGCCCCCACCCCGTCTGTACGAGCTGGCCCGGCCCCCCCCAGGCTCAGGACCCCTGCCCCGCCTTCCCGGCCCCTTGCGGGGGGGCACCCCATGGCCCCGAGCTCGCTGGGCTCGCCCATTGGCTCCCAGAATAGAGAAGGCGGGGCAAGGGAGAGACCCCTCCCACCTACCTGGGCATCCTGGTAACCCCGGCAACCGGAGGGGGGGGGTCACGTGGCAACCAGGTGCCCAAGTCACCAGGAAGGGTAACGTCCCCTACTCACCTGTCACCTGGTAACCAAGGCAACCTGGACATCCTGGCAACTCCCGCCCCGCTCCGCCCCGCCCCTCGCCAGTGCCTGGGTGGGATGGGGGCGGGGCGGCGGTGCCCATGGCAACGCCTTCCCCTGCTTCCCTGCCCCCCCCGCCAGTGGCGAAAGGGTTAACAGCCGCTTGGCTGCAAAGGGGGAAACTGAGGCACAGGCGCTTGTTCAGCCCCCGCAAAGCCCCCGCGGCCCCGCCCCCGCGGCTCTAACCCCTGGGCCCTACGGCCCGCCCGCCCCGGGCGCCGTGTCCCCAGATCCGGGGGCTCGGATCTCCCCCCCCCCCCCTCCCGGCCCCGAGGTTTGAGCCCTGTGACTGCCCGTACCCAGGGCACCGAGCCAGCCCCCCCGCTGCCCCCCCCGGCCCGGCCCGGCCCCCTGTCCCCGGCCAAGGGCACGCAGACTGACGGGGGCAGCCGGACCGACAGACACCGATCCCGATCCCGATCCCGACCCGGGCCAGTCCCCGCCAGCACCATGAGAGGCCTCCTGGTAGGGGGGGGGGGGGGGGGGGGGGGGGGGGGGGGGGGGGGGGGGGGGGGGGGGGGGGGGGGGGGGGGGGGGGGGGGGGGGGGGGGGGGGGGGGGGGGGG
>JAGPOW010002586.1:103509-123869 GCA_030014935.1 Caiman crocodilus | reverse complement strand
TGAAGTACATAGTAAAGAAACATGCTCAGTAGAAAACTTTTTGCATCATTTACCTGTAACCAATCACTGAATAGTATGCTTGTAGATTTTAGTATAAAAAATGCTTAAAAATAGTTTTTTGGTGTGCTTGCTACCTTGCACCTTTATTGCTGGCAATAAAAGCTTTTTTCTTTCAAACTTCCAACTGGTATTCGTATTGGCTCACGCATACCGGGCAACGAATTCAGACTTGGGCTGAAGCATAACATTACTGCACCCAAACAATCAATATTGATTTTTATTGTTCTATATTACTGTTTTACTGATACTATATGATTTAGGCTTACATATGTAAGTTATCATAGGTCATGTCAAGTTTCCATTTTGTTGTCCTGTCCCCAGGCCTGGTTGTGTAACCCACAACTCACACCTACCCCTCCTATGTAACTTGGCTCCTGGATGAATGGGGGTGAATGAGGGTGCTTCAGAGACAATGGCAGTAGGTCTAAAAATAGCTCCCTCTGAATGACTGAACCATCAACACCAATACCTGGACCAAGGACCCAGCCCTTGGAACCACCCTCAGCAGTGAAGAAAGAAAAGAAGAGGCAACCCACCATTGTGCCAGGCTGTACCTGCTCAGTAAGAGCAGCTGGAGCCCTTGCCTGGACAGGCCCTCTCCATAGAAGATAAGAGGTAGTCTGCCCCATAGAAAGGGGGAGTGAAGACTGACTCCTTGGGACACCCTCTGCACCTGGACCAGCACCATGCCACACCACCCATCCACCCAGAGGCCCTGGCAGCAGCCCCCCTCTGGACAACACCTACTGGACAAGAACCCCTTTCCAGCCTGGATAAGTAGCTATCATCCCCACCCCCTCTTCAACCAAGGACTTGGACTCTGCTTCTCTTCCCTGCCTGGACTCCAGCCCTTCCACTGAGTCTCTTTCTCCTCCTGCCATTGTGAGTGCTTGTGTGTGTGTGTGTGTGAGTGTGAGTGAACCAATAACTTCACTGGGCTGTGTAGTGTGTTGTCTGTTTAATAAAACTGTTATTTGGATGCCTAAATTGGGCTTTGCTTTACTATGGTTTGGCCCTGCTCCAATCTCTGCTCTTTGCCCCTCGAACTTCTGTCTCATTTCTCTCTCTCCTGCTTCTGGCTCACCACCATCTCCAGCACCTGTCCTGAACTCTTCTCTTCCTGCAACCCCCCCATTTCTTTGCCACTGTCTTATCCCCATTGCCTTTCCCTTTTCCCCTGAGCAACCAGGTCTCTGCCTCCGGTTCTTCCCTGGCCATCTCTTCCTTGACACCACTTATCTGCCCCCCCTCCCCAAATCTCTAAACTGTCAGCCTGTTTCCAGCCCCAAACTCCCAGGTTTCTGCCTCTCTCTCTTTCCTGCCTGTCTCCTCCTTGCCACCGCTTATCTGCCCTTCTTCCCCCTCCCCCACAATATCTCAGCCGTCTGCCTCAGTTTCCAGCCCTAGTCTAGCCTCCGTTCCTCAGCCAACTTCTCTGCAGTCCACCGGTTCTAATCCCAGTTCTGGCAACTTTCACTCCCTACACTTGAACTTACCTTAACCTTCCCCCAGGTACCCCAAGTACACACACACACATACACTGTACCATTCAAGTCAGGAACTTACCTATGTTTATCTGTAGATGGGTTGTATGTGTGTGAACTGATGACTCTGTGTGTGTGTATATATGTCATTGTGTGCATGATATACAAATTAGTGATCTGTGTCTACCTTTTGCGGTGTATAGCGCATGTGCTTGAATTGGTGGTAGGTATGCATATGCCTAGGCTGGTTTGGATGTGCCTGAGGTGGTAGTGTGTGTGTGCACCTAATTGATTTGTGTGTTTGTATATGTGCAATTTTGTCACACCCTCCTATCTAACAGCGCAATATTGAGATCCTGACAGTTGGCCTGACCCCACACAGCAACATCACCATTGCCACAGAACTGGTGTATGATCAATTAAAGAAATTAGATGTATATAAATCAGCAGGACTGGATGACCACCACCCAAGAGTGCTGCAAGAGTTGGCCTAAGTAATTGCAGAGTCCCTGGCAAAAGTCTTTAAAAAATTATGGTTCTCTGGAGAAATCCCAGAGGACTGGAACAGAATCAGTGTTGTGCCCATATTCAAGAAGGGGAAGCGTGGAGACCTGGGAAACTACAGGCCAATTAGCTTAACTTCTATACCAGGGCAAATCCTAGATCCATTCATCAAAGAAGCTATATGCAACAAACTTGCAGAAGGCATGATACCAAATGACAGCCAGCATGGCTTTTTTGCAGGCAGGTCTTGTCTGACCAACTTCATTTCTTTCTATGATCACGTGACTCATCACCTGATGAGAGAAAAGCAGTGGACATCATATACCTTTGTGGCAGAAGGCCACCTTTGTTTCCCCCCAAAAACTCTGCTCTGTGACGCTTTGCTTAGGATGGTCCATGCAGAGGGTACACACCTTACCCAATCTCTTTAGATACCCTGAGGTGGATGCATTCCTGCGGGAGGGGGGAAACCTGCTCCCTCTGCCCACGTGACTGGCATCACATACCTGGCTGAGGGGCTTGGGCCCCTGGGGAGCCAGGAACTGCCAGTCTGCCCGGCAACTAGTGACGCAGTTCAGATTGGTTGGCTGACTGCCAACAGGTGCTGGCCTCCTTTGGACCAGGGAAAGGAGGTCATAAGGGCTATATAAGTTAAGGACTGCCCAGAAGGAGGGGGCAGCAGCCATGAGGAAGACTCAGAGAGAGAGAAGAGCTGGACCACCTGAAACTTGCTCTCTCTCTCAAAACTCATGATCAAGGAACCGCCTGCCTCCAGAGGGAATCTCCCCCTGCCTCTGGGTGACACTTGTGAGCGAGCTACCTGAGATCCAACTAGATACACAGCTTGCAGTAACTCAGATGCATGATCAAAGGCTACCCAGCCGTGCCAGTTTGCTCTGTGGGATTTCTCTGATACTGCTCTACCCTGTACCCTAGTCCAACCCTACTCCTTGTAACTAATGAAGTTCTCCTTTGTACCTAGTGTGGGAGACTTAGTGGCTGTGGGTCTAGGTTATGCCTTGGAGTCCCCTCGGTTCGGTTAAGGGAGACCACTACTTGTGCTTCCAAATGAGAGAAGCACCCCCAAGTGCTTGAAGTGAGTTAAGTACATCACCCGTGCATCAGGGACTTGCATGGCAAGCCATATGAGGAGAGGCTGAGGGATCTCAGACTCTTCAGCCCTAAAGAAAAGAAGGCTGAGGTGACTTACTTGTGGTTTACCACTATATCAGAGGCATATATCAGGGGCTTAGTGAACAACTGTTCACCAAGGCATCCTGGAGGAAAACTAGAAACAACAGCCACTCCTGGAAGATAGTTTCAGGCTGAACATTAGGAAAAACTTCTTTGCAACTAGTGTCCAGACTACGAAACAAGCTCCCTGCAGAGGTGGTGCAATCATTTACCTTAGAGATCTTCAAGAGAAGACTGGACGGTCACCTGGCTGGGGTCGTCTGACCTCAGATGTCTTTTCTGCTCATGCAGAGGGCTGGACCTGATGATCCTTTGGGGTCCCTTCCAGCCCTGTGATTCTAACACCACTTTCCTACATCCCTGATTGCAGCTGTTTCAGTTTCCTTGCACTTGTTCAAAATAATGTGCAACCCTGGGTTCTTGCAGTTGTAGTTCACCAGTGACAGTGGCTACTACTGCTTTCAGCACCCACCGATAGCCTGGGAAACACAGTCAATCCTGGTTGTGCTTCATCCCTGGAGACGGAAGGGAAAGAAGCTCCATTGTGGTTACAACCTCGCTTATGCCACTGTCCATTCTCCTTCTCCCTTTCCTGCCAGGTGAACTCCTTGTAGTGAGTATGACAGGCTTTCTTTGCTCCAACCCCCCCAGTCACAATGCACGGTGCATCTCAAGTCAAAAGAGCTAAAACCGAAATGCCCCCAACTCTTGGGAAGGGAACTGGGGATCCTTAGTAAAACAGCAGATGTCCATGGGCTTTGGGTTGTGCTCTCCAAAGTACGGTCTCTAGGGGCTCAGGGCTGGGAATCCAGGCCCTTAATTGAGCTTCTGGTTCCTTAGAGAATCTTTTCTCCCAGACTTTCAGCTGCTTGAGTCTCATAGCGTGCCCAGTGAATTTAATGGGGGAAAATAGCCCCCGGGCTTCGAGCAGCTGAGTTCCAGAAGTAATGGCGCTCTGGCTAAGACTCCCACCACCACACACTGAGTTTAGCTGTCTCACCCTTCCGGGGTGAAACTCGGGGCACTTTGGCCTTGGCTTCCAAAGAACTGAGACCTCTGGTCTTTGGGAGAAGCTTCCAAAATAGAGAATGACTCTTTCTTCTCACAAAGGCAGCTGAGCCTCTTTTGCCTCCGATGGAAATACATATCCTTCAACCAAGCAAAGCTGGGGACAAAGCAACTCTGGCCATGAGCCCAAAACTAATGTAGTCAGTGGAAAACACTAGCTCCCTTGAGCTCCAGCAGCAAGCAAGAAACATCCTCAGCCATGAAAACACAGGATGGGGCCCACAGCGTGCCTCAGGTCCTAGGGACACCTTTCCCAGGTCTTAGGGACACGCTCCTGAGCATGACAATATCCGTGGCCTTCATTCACTCTATTTTCTGACTGGCGAGAGCTGCAGGAAAAGGTGTGTGCTGGAGACGTGCTCTTGTGGGACAGGTTCCCTCGCCTTGATTCACAAGCTTCAGTGGTGGCTGCCATCAGTCCTAATGGAGGGACCCCGAGAACCACTAGGGAGATCTCGCCCGTCAGAGGTTTTGTCTGTCAATAAAGGCTCGCAGTCTGTGTGGCTGATGCTGATCTCTGCACAGCTCATCCAGGGAGGGAACCCAGGGGGCTGCCGGGAAATCCCACTCTCATCAGGGATACTCCAGCCCCACACAACTCACATGGACTCCAATGGAAAATAGAGGTTGCCTGACTCCTCCCAGCTCAGGGCCATGCGGGAACGAACCCACCCTCACCTCTTGTACCACTGACTGCCCTGGGCCAAGCTTGGAGCTTTACTTTGCTTCCACCTGGAAAACAAAGGAGAAGCATCAAGAAGACATGGTGACTTCTCTCTCTTTTCTTGGGTGGGCTGCCTCTAGTTGTTGGGCTTCTGGGGAGGGCAAGTCTCCTCTGCCTTCATTCTCCCAGCACATCTCAAGGGAGAATCAAGTCTGAATGCACCAGTGAGGTGATCAGTCTGGCTCTTCAGCAGGGCAAACTGGCTAGCTCATGAGCTTAAGGGCCACGGGGAAGCGGTGGGATGAAGCAGCTCTGTCCTAGGTTAGACAGTGGAGCCAAGTGCTCGCATGCTCTCTCCTCCCTGCTATTCGCCAGGTGGCTATTCGCCACCGAGAGCAGGCTGGACAGGACCTCACTGACTGCCTCGAGCACAGGATCACTCCTGGTTGTGTTTCGCTGTAGGGAATGGGAGGGAAAGCAGCTCCGTTGTGGCTGCAACCTGATTCTTACACTACTGCCCATTCCCTCTCTCTTTTTCTTTCAGGGAAGCCTTTGATCAGACCTGCTGAGTCTGCCAAGCTTTCTTTCCTCCAGCCCCTTAGTCACATTGCGTGGTGCATCTCAAGTCAAAAGAAAGCGGGAGACCTGTCCACGGGCTTTGGGCAGTGCTCCCCTAACTATGGGCACTGGGGGCTCAGGGCTGGGAAGCCAGGCCCTTGACTAGGCAGCTGGTTCCTTAGAGAATTTCCTCCCTGAGACTTTGAGCTGCGCGGGTCTCATGCCAAGCCCAGGGAAGTCAATAAGGAAACACGGGATCCTGGGTTTTCTTGCAGCTGAGCTCTGAAAGTAACTCAGCACTGGACAACACATCCAACACCCTGCACTCCTTTGGCTGCTTCACCCTTTTGAGATGAAACTAAGGGCACTTTTGCTCTGGTTTCTAAAGGGACTGTCCCCAGGTATTTTCATCCACTTCATCCAGTCCCCTTAAGACGACGCTCTGCACAGCGCTCTGGTTCTCACTGCATGCCACTGTGTTTCAACACCAGCAGCTGCAGGAGGGACTGGGCAGGAAGGAGGGGCAAAGCATCCCTCGGGGAAATGGGATGACTCCCATCTAATCACCTGTGCTCACTGCTATTTGCCATCTGTCCCCCAGCACTAAGACTGGACACACAACTCCTGACACAGTGATGAAAGGATTGACCGACAACGCCTTGCTACACCACTTGCTGCGCTACCTCCCATCTCCCCACACCAATCACACACTGAATGAGCACTGCCAATCATAGCAATATTTGAGCCAATTCCTGTGATGTGCATTGATTTGGGCTCCTGTGCTGTACCGGGGCTGTGGGAAGATTGGGAGACCTCTTCTGCCGCCCCCGGGATGGCGAGAGCTTCACAACAATAAAGCAAATGCTTCTGCATCCAAAGTTGAGTCCCTGCTGCAAGTCTTTTCACTCCAGTTGCAATGGTTTTGCTTCACCCCATGCGCTGCCCTCACTGTCCTCTCATCCTCCAAACTGCCCCTTCGTTGCACCTCTTGAAGCAGGCAGGAGCCGTGATCCCTCTACCCCAACCCCATTGTGGGTCTGATGCCTACAAAAACAACTCCCAGGTATTTCAAGCTTTCAGCCTCCCCTGGATCTGATCCACAGTCCAGGCAAGTCAACTGGGAAGGGAAAAAGTAAGAACTTTTGGCTCTTTATCCCAAGATCCTGATGTCCCTCTACCCCCAGCCCCTGCCCCTCCCAAACCATGATAAGGGGACTGAGCCCATGGTTTGCATTGACAGAGACAACTTCAAAAAATCAGGAACAACAAGAGATTCTCTCTCTTTCTTTGGTATCATTAAATCTTAGTGCTGTGAGAGCTGGGACCACAAGTTCTCTCTATCTTAAATCTCAGTTACATCACATTGGAGATCAATGAATAAACCCCTACAGTCCAGAGAACTCTTGAGAGCAGATGTCCATAGGATCCTAGGAATATCAGGCTGGACAGGACCTCACAAAGGCATCTTGTCCATCCCCCTGACTAAACCAGCCTAGCCAAGTTCTCCCCAGCCAGCTCCTGAATACTGCCAGGGACGGAGACCCCACCTCATCTCTGGGCAGCCTGTTCCACTAATTGACACCCCAGAGTCAGAAAGTTCCTCCTCAGTTTCCTCTGCCTCAGCTTGAGGCCATTACTCTTGGTCCTGTCCCCTGCAGCCTTCGATCACTGATTGAGATTTCTAAATCAGGGGTCCAACTCCCCCTATATTTAGAGATCAGCTTTGCGAAGCTGGTCATCAAAGGGGCAGCCAGTGGGTACCAGCACCAGGGGAACCATGCTGTAAGCATTACCTGCAGAATTAAATTACTTATAATGCAAAAATAGGTTCCTTATATTGCAAATGTGACTGGCTGACTTGGACTTCATTTTCCTTTGAACCCAGCCCAGTGCCAAAGACCTAGGTGCAGCTGAATTCAAGCAGTAGCTGAGAACTGTCCCAAGCTGCAGATACTGTGAAACACTGACCTTGAGTTTTCACCCCTGCAGCAGGTGGGTGGCCACCGTATGGCCTGAGAGATGTCAGATGGGGTTCCAGTGGGGAAGGGGGTGTGACCCCCACATGAGGAGAGGAGCTGCACACAGACATGGACATCAGGAAACGCGCTCAGAGGTGAGGGAACTGGGCTCACTCCAAACCCACACACCTAACATGAAAGGCTTGGCTGAGCCACTGCAACCCCCCGCGGTGCTGTGGGGAAGACCAGCTGTAGGAACAGACCGTTCTCTGCTGCGTGGGATGCTGTACTGATGAGCCAAGATAAGGGGCTGCGAGATGCTTCCTGGATCAGGGTAAATGGGCTGGACAGTGGAGATGCTTGACCAAACAAGGGAGGTTATAAATATGTGCCACTTACATCCCAGTCTGTAACTGGGAGATGCCAGATCGTTACTGAGGGATGCTCAGGATGGTAATTGCCCTGGCAATTTTACTCCACAGCCTCCTTCTTCATGCCCAGGGAGATGACACCATCCCCATATCCATGGTAAGAGCAGGAAACATTTGGTGCTGGGAAAGGAAGATAAAAGCTTACAACTGCTGCTGACCAGAGTTCCTCCAAAGAGCAGAAGCCTGTTTTGGTAACTAAGGACCAATATGAGTTCAAGTCTGGATCCAACCGTGAGTCAGGGACTAGGGGGCTTTGGGTTGTAGCCATGACTCTGTCTTGAATTACTGCATCCTGATGCCAGCTGCAAGCTGCAAAACCCTCTGGTCAATGAGTTTTCTTTCATTGTTCCTTAGCTTGCAGTGGAACCTGATGGGTGTCCCACAGATTGGGACACAGAGTAAATGCTGCTCCCCACAGGGGAGTCAAATGTGGGCATATGAGATACGGAAGAGTCCACCTTTCCTCACTGGACAGAATGAGACCTGTGCTGAAACAGCCCTGCTCCTCTGTACGTGCTTGAGAACAAAAGGCCAAGGATTCCTGGGTCCTAAGCCAAACTAGGAGGGGAGTGGGAGCTAGCAGGTTAAGGCAAAGGCACCTGGGAGTCAGGACTCCTGGGTTCTGTCTCCAAACATCAGGGCTCAGTTGCATCCCTGCCCAAATACTGAAACTCAGTGTTGGGCACTCCTGCCATCTAGAGGTGAAGGGTTGCTTGTTGTAACCGTGTTGGTCTAAGGACACAGGCAGGCAAGGTTTCTTTGGTAAATGTAATATCTTTTATTAGACCAGCAAAATAGTTGGAAAAAATGTTCTTTGCAAGCTTTTGGGAACAAATGCAGAATCTCCCTCTGCCTGAAGAAGGGTGTTTGTGCCCGAAAACTTGCAAAGAACATGTTTTCCAACTACTGAGTTGAACTAATAATGAAAGATATCACATCTAGAGGTGAATGTATTCATGACACGCGCTAGCTCCTCTTCTGTTTCTCCCCTTTAGCAGCCTGGGAAGACAAAAAGGGTCTGTAATTTCTGCTGCTTCTGCTGCCAGATGCACAAGTGGGGCTGTGGGGTGTGCTGCAAGCAGAAGAATGATGCCCTGCATCTCCAGGCTGTGCTTCCCAGTCTCCCATCATTACCCGCATCCTCCCCTGCCACCCCGGCTGGATTGGAACGGGAGATGCCGGCATGGACATGACCTTGCTGAGACCCACAGGGATGAAGAAGGTGTTGATTTGTGATGGGGAGGGCTGGGAAAGGACAATAAAGTTTGGAGCAGATGAAATCCTCTCTCTGGTGCAGGGCTTCAAGAAATGGGATGTAATAGGAGCATTCTGCGGAAGCCTTGAAAGGCTCTCGAAGCACCCCAAGGTGCTGTGGCACCCTGATTAAGAATCACTGCTCTCAACAATCTCAAGACACAAATGCGACTCACAGAGCTCCCCCTTTCCTCCAGACCTTTTGCTTTCTACAAAACACCCTTGTAGCACACGGAAGCTGAGGGCAGACATGCAGCTGAGACAGATATACCCATGCTGCCTGATTCACAACTCACAGAAATCACCAGCACACCGTGCACGCACACTAGCCTTGGGCAAACACGATTTGCATGCATCAGCCACATATTCTGCTCCCCAACACAGAGCGATTTCCCCCACGCACACAGACCAGCAAGTCTCTATTAGCTTCATTTGATAAGCAGGATTAATCATAATAACGCTTGTTGTTATTATGCAAGCACAGTTCTTGAGCCCTCTGCCAGCTATACCAACTCCTCTCGCTGCTCAGTAACATTCTGCTTCCTCCTACATGTTTATGGCTCATCAAATATTTGTAGATCATTCTTCTTAGTCACTGTTTAGTCTAGCAATATACACAAATCAGAAGAATGCAGCTGTTGTCACTGGCCGTGACTCATGTTAAATTCCTTATCGGCACAGAGAGCAGAAGCAAACCTTCAGTAAAAACAGCACTCGGGCCCTTTGTGGAAAAAGTGCCAGCCTGGTGCAGAGAGCCAGTGTCCTTGCTGTCACTCAGGAAGGAGGGCGTTGTAAATGAGAGGCTACCCCATGACACCACCATAAAGGCAACACCATCTTCTTGCAAATCCAAAATGACCCCATTTCGAATTGGTAATAAGTCAATGGGAACCGCTTCCTTTGTACCACTTACTTTGTAATTGCTGAAGGCAGGGTAGAGTAGCATCTCACTGACTAACTGGGCACATCTACACGTGCACATTTACTACACAGTAACTGAAAATTACTGCACAGTATGGGTGTGCAGCTACAAGTGCATGCCCGTACTGCGCAGTAACTATGGCGACTTACATCAATTTGAGCATAAATTTGCTACCTGCATGATGCATGTAACAAATTTATGCCCAATTAGTTACTGCACAGTAAGGCACATGTAGACACCTTATTGCACAATAACACTGTGTGTGTGGACTGACTTGGGACTAACTTTAGTCCCAAGACTGTCCACATAGTGTTACTGAACTGTACATGTGGACCCCAGGCTAAAAACAGCCTAAAAAACTTGTACACAGTAAGTTAGTGCACAGTAAATGCACATGTAGATGGGCCCGCTGAATCAGGCAGGCACAAGTTGTTGGGAGTAAGACCCCATTTCATCAGATGCTACCTAGCTCAAGTGAAGTCACTGGAGAGACATGAATGGAAGAAAAAGCTACTCTGGACTTCTCACTGAGAGGAAAGTCAAACTTACTATATTTCAGAGCAAACCCTGAGCAACGCATGAGTTCTACCTGCTAGGGATGAAGCTGGAGAAATCTAAGTACCAGCTAAGTCATTAGCATTTGGCCCGGGGCAGTGGAGCTGCCTCCTGTCCTCATTTCTACATGAACAGAAATGGGGCCAGGTTTCCCTCTCTGGCACACAGGACAAGATTTCAGGTAAATAATTCTGCAATAGCCCACAGGCCGTCACAAGCAAAGTATGCATCTCATTCCCCTGCAGTTCCTTGGAACAGGCTGCGTGGGAGGCAAGCTATCGTAACTCAAGATATTTATTTCTATAGAGGGTTATTTCCTGGACACCTACTCAGCTCCCGACAGCGTGGACAGCACTAAGAGTTTGAGTGTGCGCGCACTGGCTTCCATCCACTTGTCCTCAATACATAGTGGCTGCAAATTCAGTCAGTCAAGTGAACGGTAAAGATGACCAAAGATCCTTTTGGAGTGAGCAGCTGTGCATCAAATGTATAGACATAAAAGGGACTTAATGGGCACTTCTATGTGTTCATTAATGCGCCTTAAATACTGAGCATTTAGTTTAGTAGCGTGCTTCCTTAATAAAGCATTAAGTACCTGAAGTTACCTCGCAGTAGCACCACCGCACAGTTATGTAGCGATGCTTGCTGCACATTAGCATATTAACACTGTGCAGGAGGCTATTGGCACAGTATGTGGTGTGGCACACAACTGCACAGTATGGGTCTCATGTAGACGTGCCCAGTGACTGGTGCTTTTGGTCCATGTATTCTCAGATTTGTTCTTAGTGTGTGGATGGGGTCGTTTGGTTGTGGGCCCCTGAATCGACAGGTTATGAATAAGGAATTATGCTTATGTCTTAGTAAGGTATTCCAGCTGTAGCCATATTGGTCTAGAGGCAAAGAGGATCAGACCTCATGGTAGAGGTGATAAAGATGGGCTAAAGCTGGTTGGAAGTGGTCTTTCCTCATGTCACAAATAGATTTTTTAGGACTCAGAATTTTCCCCTATCTTGTCCCACCAGCTTCAGAGCCTGCCAAAGTAACCAGTGCCGAGGAAAACTACCTCGCAGATGGGGCACGGTATATAGAGGCACACCCATCCTGCTTGCTGCAAGCAAGGAAAGCAGAATTCCCATGTTAGGAGTAAAATTGCCAGGGCAATTACCATCCTGAGCATCCCTCAGGAACAATCTGCTGGAATCTCCCAGTCACCAACTGGGATGCAAGTAGCATGTACCCTCCCTTGTATGGGCAGGTATCTCCATCTGCTGCTTGGTTTGGAGTAGGACATGCTTCCATTTATTCCAGGATTAAGCAAGCCAAAGGGAGCCTGGCCACTGAGTAACCTGGTGGAAAACACCGCTGTGTCCTGCCTTCTGATCTCACCTCTAACGAGCATGGCGAATCATGAACTAATGAGAGATGGAATTCTGCAAGCAGTTTTGCCATTTTTAATGTTATTCTAAATGTCTTATAGAAACTCGCTCCAGAGCCCTGTACCGACAGATGAGTGATAAGACTGAGCAAAACTATTTATCTGCTGTGGTGAGGACACTTATTTTTGGTCCGCCGAAATGCAACGCTTCTCCATTTAAAACCGCATCATGGGGATGCATCAGCATAGCTACCACAAGCTGAAAGCTGGTCATAAACTATAAACTGAGTGAGTATATGGGCAGGAAGGATGTAGGTTTGCGTGCAAAAGGAAAGATGAATCTGGACTACGTGCATCTAGGGCCATTTGACTGTAATTAAGTCACCTCCCAATTCTGAGGAAAGAGCTGTCCTGGCCTAATGCTACCCAAACCTTTTAAGAGTTCCTTGGAACTTTGCAAGCTCTTACATGTACCTTTTCAATTGCTCCTGTGGGTTGCTACAAAAAAGCCCTCATGTTACTTCCCTTCCTTTTTGACAGCTCTGCAGTAGGGAACTGCTGAAGCCCTTTGATATAGAGCCATAGGAAAGTCAGGCTGAAGGGACATCATGAGGTCAGGCCACTCCCACCCAGGGCAGGCTCACCCCTGACTAAGCCATCGCAGCCAAGGGTCTGTCCAACCTGCTTCTGAACATTTCCAGGGACAGAGACTCCACCACCTCTCTGGGGAGCCTGGCCCGCTGCCGGACCGCCCTCGGAGTCAAAACGTTCCTCCTCATCTCCTACCCTGCTAGAGGCCAGGTCCCTACAGCCATGGAGAAAAGTCTCCATCCTCTCAATAATGTCCTTTCCAGGATGTTAGGTATCATACTCTATTTCAGGTATCATACTATATTTCACGATGGCTTTAGCTGCGAGTTGTTTGCGATTTTAGCTGCACAGTCTTCCTAATGTAATCCCCACTGCACTGGCCAAGCTGACAATCAGCACTGCTGCATATCCAGAAGGTCCAGCTGGCTCGTGAAATGACAGTTCAGCTTTAGTAAACCTAAGAGAATCATTAAAGGTTGCCAATTCTCTGTGGGACGGACGTATAGGTGAGTTTAACAGGAATGCCATAGGTTTCTTCGTTCAGAGAAGGGGAAGGCAGTGAGAAACAGCGTAAGAGCATATACCTCAAAGTCACCAGGCATTCTGGGAGGTGGGGGATCGCAATGGAAGAATGCTCAAGGGCTGGGACCAAAAACTTTATTAGGGGCTAGAGACCTGATTCTCAACCAGGGTGCTATGAGACAAACCCAAAGATTTCAAACAGGAATCCAGAGCGTTAAAAACATTTTGTCCTGCTGGGATCTTTCTGAGTTCTTTGCAGCCGTAGAATTGCTCTATTATTTTTCTGTAATCAAAAAATCAAGTCTCTCTCTTTCTTATGATTGTAATACTCATAGATTAATAGCTAAATTGGATAGCCATTCAACTGCTTCAGGGGTAGCTGCATGGCTTGATTTTAGATCATCATTAAATCAAGCACAAACTAAGAGATGACCATTTCAGGGAGGGGGGCTGGAGTCTATCAAGGTGTGCCTTGAGTCTGAAGAAGTGGAGAACCACTGGGTTAAAAGGTGGGAAACACTATTGCTTATTGAGGTTTATTCGTGCGTGCCATCAGGAGAAAGTAAATGAAGCTGCTGTCTGGGACGTGCGTAGGCAACGTAGCAGGGGCATCCGAGAAATTCCACTGACCACCCCAAGTCCACTGGATTTCAGCATGCAAGCACAATCCCTCTTCCATTCTGCCTCAACCTATTATCACTAAAGTTGTGCCGTCATCTCCCTCCTCGCTGCTCTCCTGCGATTTAGTCTTAAGGCCTAAGACTTGAAGACATGTCACCAAAGCATTCATAGATTTTCAGTGAAAGGGATGGAATATGATCATGCTTAGTTGTTTACTAGGATTAGGTGGATTAGGATCGGGCCTTACATCCCCTTTCTAAGCACAGTTTGCACCTGTGCTAACAAGGAGGCTGGACTAGATGACCTCCTGAGGTCCCTTCCAACCCTAATTTTCTATGATTTTCTAACTTACCATATTACAAACCTTGCACTACAAATTGTTTCCACTATTTTCCTGAAGTGGAGATTGTTGGGGTCAAGGCACTCAGGATTCCTGGCTCTGATACGGACTGTCCATGGGCCTTCCGTCAAGTCACTTTCCTTCTCTGTGCCTCAGTTTTCCCACCATTCAAAGGCGGGGAATGAGTCTTCCTTGTCGCTCACTAAATGAGAAGTACCTGGCATATTGGGTATCTAATCTCCATCAGGCCACAGGCTACTTCTTGCTCTGTGTCTGTAGAGCACCACACATATGGAGCCTTGATCTCAGTTAAAAAAGGGACTGTCACTCACCAAGAAAGTAGGCATTTCTGAAAATAATGGGACACTTATCTGAGTTGGGGATTCCAAGTAAAAAAATAAAAATAGTAACCTGAGCAAGAACAGGCAGGGAAACTGAGGACCAGTGCAGCATTAATACTGAAGCCTGTGGAAAAATACTGGCTGCCTGCCTTTATTATGAGATGAATGAAAGATCAAGAGTCTGATTGAACTATCGTGCTGGACTGCTAATAAACTGAAAATTGAGCCACCCTGCCCTCTAAGAATTTCTCAAGGGAGTTGACGAACAGCAAAAGGGAAAAGCCCAAAAGGTACAATCGATTTGGACTCTCGTAACGCCTATGATAAAAGTCCCACGCAACTGGCAACTGAAGAAGTTGGCATTGGGGTGAAGGAGCAGCCAAGGAGCAAAAGCAGGTGAAGGAACAGGAAACAGAGCATGGATACGTGGATCGTTTTTAATACAGGAGGAGCCAAATAGCAGGGTTTCCATCTGGCATGACACTGAAGCAGCATGGTCTAATGGACAGGGCAGGACTCTGAGGTTCTAGTCTTAGGAGAGAAACAGAGCCTCATATTTAGACTATGGTGATTCAAACTCTTGGGTTCAGCACCTAGCGGCAGATGGGAGTGGGCTTGACTGGGGTGGATCAGGGAAAGCCTGGGATCTGGGGCTCTTGGGTTCAAAGTCCAGCTCTGGAGTAGGTGGGCTAGGATCCAGAACATTTGGGTTCTCTCCCAGCTCGAGGAGGAGAGTGGGATCTACTGACTGATGTGGGCTGTCAATCAGTAGCAACCCAGGGGGCTAAGGCAGCTTGATCCGCTGCTGCAGTACAATGCCACTGCTGATTGATGCCAGTTGAAATCCAGCCTGCTTACACCAAATGTTTTGGATCACAGTCCACCTTCAATGCTTCTCCCATGCCACTGTGTCCCGTCAGCGAACTTTTAACAGAAAACCCTGTGAAGTCAGGGCAGCTTGCTGAAACCTGAGGACTGCTTGATCTGTGGACCACCAGCAATTTGCAGATCACAGTTGGCTCTGGATTGGTGGTTCTCCTTTTTCTGCTTGAAAAACGCCAGCTCTTCACTTTCCCTTGTTTTTTGACTATGGAAAAATTCTACACCCATCCTGCTGTTGCAAAGAACTCAGCAAAGCCCCCCAGGTCAGCATGTTTCTAACGTCCTGGATTCCCATCAGAAATTTCTGCGTTTATTTTGCGAACCATGTCTAGGTGTTTGCTGTTAGGTGCCCTCATAAAGATCCCGGCTGAGAATCACCCCTCTACATAGTTCTCTATGAAAACGTGCCATGATGGCATGAAAATTATCAAGGCCTGCAGCTACCAAGATCCACCTGCAAATCTGGGACCCAAAGTTATTTACAAGAATAGCAGCATGTCCAGTGACCGGAGCACTGGCTTGGTCTGGAAATAGGAAGGCCATTCTCTTTCACTGGCCTTTACGCAGTCCATTCATACATCTGGCAAAGTAGGTTGCTGCCTACAAAAGTTCATGCCGCTCTGAACCAGTTAATTTTTCAATTAAAGTCTACCATGATAAAAAAATGTCAACATGTACTTTCACACATGACTAACTTAGCAAAACGGCGATTTGGGCACCATTTAGTAACATGTATCTAAGCAGCACATAATGTGTACAAGTGCCCTAAGGTGTCACCCTGCCCTGCCTTACTGCCATGTGATTGTGCACAAGTCGCCTCTCGGTGACTTCGTTTCCTCTTCACCTCTTTGCTTTTCTTCTCTATTTAGCCTGTAAGCTTCTGCAGGCAGGAACTGTTTCTTTACAGCCATTTTGTACAACTGACGATAGTAGGTATGGATCGGACCCCCTGAATCTGATGGAGCTGTGCTGATTTACATCACTGGAACACAGCTTCCCCTCTGCCAAGCCCCAAAATGAATTTTCTTTGTTCCACCCCACTCCCGTACTTCACAGACCATCAGTGGGGATCACTGGTTGAGACTCGTGCAGCAACGTGAATTTACAGCAGCTGAGTACCTGGCCCCATCACTCCAGTGCAAATGTTTGCATTACCTTAAACGGCCTCAAAGCTTTATCAAAGGTGAAACACCTCTCCCTCTAATTCTCTTTTATCAGCTGCTCTGCTAACTCTCTAGACAAACCTTCTGATAGAATTTGCCTTAGCCTTCCCACAGCCCCAGGTCCTAGTAGATAATGAGAGCCATTTTTATCAGCATAGCCAATGGGCCAAATCCTGGTTGTGATAAACACCCAGAAAACCTACAATGTCACATTCTCAGCTTGTATAACAAGCATTATCATCAGGGCAGCTATACCAGTTTATACTGCCCTATGGATTTCAATGGAGCTAGAGCCCATTTCCAGCTGGAGATCTGATCGGTTTACCTCAGTGGAGCCACAGCTGATTTATATCATCCGAGATCTGCCTCGCTGTGCTTAGTCGCCCCATTTTCCAGGCTAGTGCCCTATCCACTAGGCTTGTGTGGAAAAAGTGGACACCACAGCAAGACGAGAGCTGCGCTTGGTATTGAACTCAATCCTGTGGGCATGAGTTAGGTGCATTTTGTGGGCACTTAATGAATCAGGGATTTGGAAGGAGTGGAGGTGCCTCCCAGCTTTGACCGGATCACAGCTGTGATTAGATGGGGATCAGAGGATTACCTGTTTCAATGGGATGACTTCTAGGCATGCTCAAAAACCTACACATAAGTCATAGAAATCATAGAAAATTAGGGTTGGAAGGGACCTCAGGTCATCTAGTTCAATCCCCGAACATCTATTCAGGCCAAAATGGAGGTATCTGCAACGGCTGCTGGAGGTGCAGTGCTCTAGATAGCATGTTATGACTTTGGTGTCTAAATGGATGATGTGGATCTGGCCTCTAAACCCTGGAAGAGGGCAGGAGTCCATATACAATCCTGCACCTAGTGTTTCCTGTTGGCTAACTCTATGCCCCGGCCCTGGATTGCCCTGTGTCTGCCCTGTCAGCCTGAAACAAAGTCGGGGCCTTGCCCCTGGACACTGAAAGTGCAGCACCATGTAAGTAGAGGTGCCTAAGAGAACAACGTGAATCTGGTCTACCGTGTCTAATGAAGTGACACCAATAATAATGCTCGTTATCGCTAATGAAGTGGGACAGGCCGTACAAACTCCAATAAGGTGATATATATGAGCTAGGGGTTTTGCCCTGCTGACTCCAAAAAAGTATTACTGATCTGACAATCCAGCTCTGTGCCCTGCTGGTGCTCAGAACCATTCTGGATCTGGCCAACAATTAGTAAGAGAGCCAGCTTCCAGCAGCCTTCAGCAAACAATCATTTCAGAAAATCAAAAGAAAAACATTTGATATAGATATTGAATGCTGCACCTTCCCTTCTGCTCTATGAGTCAGTGAAGCCCTACGATACAGTAAGCCCATTCGTGTCCATACTCAGTTTGTCCGTGATACTATCAGGATGCTAGGGTCTAAATTTTTCAGATCGTAAGGAGAACAGGGAGTTCTTGTGTCTCACTCCCTTTGGTAAGCAGCTAAAATGCAGGCAGCACTCTATCCCAAATAGAGCTGCTAAAGTACCAAAAAAATATTCCCTTTGGAAAAAGCAATTTCAGCCTAATTGAACTTTTCCAGGGGCAAATGTTGATTTTAATATTTTTTGTTTCTTTATTTTAATTTCATCTGAACCTAGGCCTCATGTGAAACATCACGTTGGGTTCAGAACCTCGCCGAGTGGAATCCCAGCGTCCCGTGCGTCGCTCAGACAACGCGTGCGTCTGAAAGACCCAGAGTGTAGGACAAGTCATTTGTGACGTCCCTTGAGAGGGCAAAAATGGAAGCATCTTAATACATTTAAATGGAGCATTTAACATTTGCACCAAATCCTTACACTCTTTTCTGGCTCTGATGGAGCTATGGCCAATTTATCTCAGTCGCAGGTCTGTCTCTCTTCAATCCATTGCAGGGCATGGCACTGTTATCTCCAACATAGCAATGGTTCATTTACGCCACTTACTAGGATTTTAAAACAACCATCCCCAGTTGAGCTTTGGCCAGTTTTCACTAGTTGAGAATCTACCCAGCTAACTAGTGAAGCTCACTGATTTTGTCCAGTTTAGTAACTACAAGCACAGTATTGCCAAACCCACCCATGCAAAAACCATGCAACAGGCCCCAAGGAATCCATATGCGGTAAGCTAGTAGAAGGCAAAATTCTGAATGACAGCCAGCACGGTTTATCATGGGTTTGTCATGTCTGACTAACCTCATCTCCTTCTGTGACCAGGTTGCTCGCCACCTGGATAAGGGAGATGAGGTCGACGTCATTTACTTGGACTTCAGGAAGGCCTTTGACTTGGTGTCCCAGGAGGCTCTCAAGGTAAAACTAGGGGACTCTGGGATCAACAATTCAACGATCAGATGGGTGGGGAACTGGCTGCGGGGTCAGACCCAGAGGATACTAACCGCCGGATCTGTGTCGACCTGGTGGAAGGGAGTCAGTGGGGTCCTCCAGGGCTCGGGACTTGGACCAGCGCTTTTCAACGTCTGTATCAATAATCTGGATGTGGGGAAGAAAAGCACACTGGAAAAGCTCACCAATGACACTAAGCTGTGGGGCAGTACAGCCATGCATCAGGGTAGGCAGACAAGCCAGGCAGACCTAGACAAATTACTTAGCTGGGCGGACCCGAACCAGATGCAGTTCAGCACTGAGAAGTGTAAAATACTCCATCTGGGAGGAAAAATCCACAACAAACGTACAGGCTTGGTGATGCCACACTAGCTAGCACCACATCAGAAAGGGACCTGGGGGTCACCACTGACCATGAAATGAATATGAGCCACCAGTGTGATGCTACAGTTAGCAGAGTAAACAATACGCTGGCATGCACCGATCGATACGTCTCCAGCAAAGCTAAGGAAGTTATTCTCCCGCTCTATTCGACATTGGTAAGCCCACAGCTGGAGCACTGCACCCAGTTCTGGGCGCCGCACTTCAGAAAGGATGTGGAGAAGCTTGAGAGAGTCCAGAGAAGAGCCACTCATATGATTAGAAACCTGAAGAGGAAGCCACACAAGGACAGGCTGACAGACATGGAACCATACGGCCTAGAAAGAGAAGACTTTGGGGAGATTTGGTGGCAGGTTACAAATATATCAGGACAAGGTGAACAGCTAACTATTCACCAAAGAGCCCCAGGGGAAAGCCAAGAGCAATGGTCAGATATTCCTAGGAGGTTTCAGACTCAATATAAGGAAAAAAATTCTTCATGGTTCATGTGACCAGACTCTGGAACAGACTCCCAGCAGGGGTGCTGCAGGCACCTACCCAGGAGCTCTTCAAAAGGAGACTGGATGCACACCTTGCTGCACACCTTATTTGACCTCAGCAGTCTTTCCTGCCCAGAGCAGGGGGGTTGAACCCAATGATCTCATGAGGACCCTTCCAGCCCTAAACATCTGGGAAGCTGTGAAAATCCCTACTGAGTCCATATCTGCATCTTCGGGCATTGAAAGACCTGCAGGCCTCAGAGTCTATGTCACTTCTCAACACAGGACATTCATTCCACCAGTTCATATTTCTAATTCATTCCACCAGTTTATATAATTGTAACCAAGGTTTAAGTTCACCCACATAAACAAAACTGATAGAAGCCAGGTTTGAACTGCTTTAAGACGTCTACCTCTACCACAGCACCATTTTAACCCAATCATGTAAAATCCTACCTTAAGATGGTGTGGCTTTCTGTGTTCAAGATCACTGTGGTTGTGACAAAGATATTTGAGAAAATTCTCAAGTCTCATATCTGTGAGGGACCGGCAGGAGACTTTATGCTGCAGGGAAACCAGCACGGGTTTGTTAAGGGCAGGTCCTGTCAGACCAACCTGGTCGCCTTCTATGACCAGGTGACCAAAGCCATGGATGCGGGGGTCCCTG
>JAGPOW010002586.1:83981-96871 GCA_030014935.1 Caiman crocodilus | reverse complement strand
TCTTCCACCTCCTATTTCCACGCTTGAAACCATCCAGCTCCAGAGAGCAAAAGAAGCCAAGATGAAGGTGCAGATCCTTGCTGCTTTCCTCGTCATCTGCCTCCTCTCTCTGGAGGGCACCAGAGCAGCCCCATGGGTAAGATGATGATTTATAGCACAATTGCACCTAGACATTTCCATTGAGATCGGGGTCTGTTAAGGGGGATGCTACATGGATGCACATTGAGACGGTCCCTGACCCAGCTGGGATTGGGAGCCAGGTGCCCCTTCCCCTTGGTGCAAGATGCAGAGAGAGGGATACAAGTCAGTTCTCCTGCATCGCTAGATAACAAAATCCTGAATCAGTTGAAATTAGGAGTTTTGCTGTTGCTTTCAATGGGGCCAGGATTTTACTTATGGGAACCATCCTCTTTTAAAGCCTATGGAAGAAGGCTGAGAATAAGAAACTCCCCAATCTTTTTTGCAGAACGCTGGCAGCTTCGATAACAACGCAGCGGGTGATAACAGCGTCAACAACAATGGGGTGAGAGTCAAAGAGCCCCCCATACTTCTTATTGCTTTTGGGTTGCGTTTCTGACATCCCCACAGAAAAACTGGCTTTCTGGCCACGTAATTGCATTTTGCGGCACCTGCAAGAAGGCATGGTACCTTCTCCTCTCTCTTTTACGGTCTTTTTGAGCTGCCTATGGCTGGCTCAATTGTAAAAAGTGCGTCTCCTTTTGCTTAATGCTCCTTTTACATCTCAAGGTGGATGCAAGTGCCAGGGCATAAGGTGGGTGATCTCTCTGCGCTCCTTGGGAAGGGGAGCTGAGCTCCGCAAAGGATGACCGAGAAGGGGAGGAAGTGACAAGTGCTAGCAAGCTCTCTGCTCCCACCTGTCTTCAGCTTCTTCCCTCTCCCAGGGATGGATCCAAAGCTCTGTGAACTCTAAGGGGAAAAGCGCTCCCTTGGCTTCATTGGCAGAGGTTCAGGTGTGATTGAAAACTGTCCTCAGTAGTTCTTACATAGGAGGAGAGCCTTATGGGACTAAAGGCTGGAAAGCTGGGGAAGAGCAGCAGCAGCAGCAGGGAACTACATCCTCTAACTTTAGTTCCTCGTAGAAGAACCCAGAGATCCAATACGGAGATATCACCTGTGAAGAAATCATCTCGTCTGCCCCACTTCTGTAAGGGGAAAGCCCAAACCCCTCTGTCTCCTCTTCACACTGCCTGGTGTGACACTGCCTAGCAGCCGAGCCTAGCCACCTAGTAGACTGGGCTGTATAAAATCCTTTGTGCTGAGGTTCCTGCCAAGGGACCTGCTGGACCAGTTTTGTGACCCTGGTCTCTCTACCCATAGATGAGGACAACTTTTAAAAGGGCTGGTCTGCACCCAATACTGCCTGTTTCTGGTTGGGACTTAGTGAAGTCACAAAGGTTATAAAAGGGAGTCACTCCATTTTGGAAGGGGAGGTCATCTTTGGGACCTTGAAACAAGCAACAAGCCTCCAGAGCTCCATCGGTCTCTGAATGGACATGCGAGTAACTTACCGGAAATGCAGACAGTAAATTAGGATTAAGTGAACTAGACGCATATCAAAAGGCCCAACAAGCCCATTCTGTTTTGCTCAAGTAGGTTTTCTTTCAATTTTCCGTTGCTTTGTATTCCTTTCTCACTCTCTCCCTCTTTGATCAGTAAGCTATTTGTTATAGCACGCCTTGCGGTAAAAGCTTATGAGGGTGAGACTAGCCTTTAAAGCCTGCTTCATTCAGCTGGCTAAAGTGGGCATGGCTTTTTACTTTCCTCCCATACAGGAGGCTACTTGTGAATGCTTCATGCTAAAAGAAGCACCCCAAAATACCACTGTGGGCTAAGCACCAAGGTCAACCAGGCCTATGTACCCCAGGCTGCATAGAGCCCTAACAAACACCAGGGCCCGGGTGGTGGCAGCACTTACCCCAGACTTGTGGGTGCATTACAGGAAAGGGGTTGGCGCCCCAGGGAAGACGCCCGAAGCATGGTTTTTGGTCAGGCACAATGAGTCAGGTGGCTCAGGGCTGGAGCACCCCCGAGTGGCCCGCCACACTGCCTATAGGAAGTGTTTCCTGCACATGAAGGGCACTGGTGTACGTGGCTGGGGCTGAGCCCTGTAGAGCAGCATATGCCGGAGCGGCATTATCAGGGCTTCTGGGTATGGGGCCCTTTGGAAATCCCACCCTCATCATTGTGCCCCACACAACTCCCCAGTGAAGCTGCCCAAGGGACCTCCTCCCAGCCCACTGAAACAGATGGGAAATGGTGGTTGCCTCGGTTCTCTCAGCTCAGGGCCAAAGGTATCAAACCTGCCCTCAGCTCTTGCACCACTGACTGCACTGGGCCAAGCTTGGAGCTTTGCTTTGCCTCCTCCTAGATAACAAAGCAGCAGCAAAAACACGTGGCAGCTTCTCTCTCTCTTGTAGGGCAGGGTGCCTGGAGACAGCGGGCTTCCGGCGAGAGCAAGTCTTCTTCGCCTTCATTCTCCCAGCACATTTCGAGGCAGAATCAACTCTGAACACCTAACTCAGGTCATCAGGGATCTTGGTTTTCCCTAATAAAATAAATAAATAAATCACAAATTCTCTGATAAAAATCCCCAAATCCATAATTAAAATTAAACGTCCCCCCCAGCCCTCCCCCAGCCCCTCACTCCTCCCACAACAACCCCCCCGTCCCGTCTCATGCCCTTGCCCCCCACCCACAGCTCCTGCCCCCCAGCCGCCGCTATGGAGCCAGGGACCCAGGTCCACAGGTCCCTGTCTCCAACAGAAGGCAGTAGCGGCTGCAGCAGAATAAGCAGGAGCTGGCTCTCCCCCTCTCCCCGCTGTGGGCTCGAGTGGGGGTGCACCCGGCTCCCAGCGGCAGCACGCACTCCCAGGTGGCAGAGGGGACCCGTGCCCCCCCAGATCTGGGGGGGGGCAGGGCGGGGCAGGTCCGCGCTGCGTGCAGCTTCCCTGAAGGGCTGATAGCACGCCGCTCTGGGTTCGTGTGCTGCCGGCCGAGCAGGCACTCCTGCGGGAAGCTGGCTAACGGAGCAGGGAGGTGTTGGGCATAGCCCCACATGGAGTGCCCGCCTGGCTGGCTGCACACGGACCCGAGCGGCATGGTATCAGCCCTTCAGGAAAGCCACACGTGGAGGCACGGAGTCTGCTCAGAGCAATACCACGCTGCTTGGAGTCCATTTGCCACTGGCCAGGCAGGCACTCCACGTGCAGTTTTACCCAACACATCCCCACTCTTCAGCCCCCGGCCAGGTTCCCACAGGAGTGCCCGCCCAGCCAGCGGCGTGTGGACCCGGAACGGCATGCTATTGGCCTGAGCAGGCGCCACGCTTTCCTGGGCAGCTTCCCTGAAGGGCCAATAGCACACCACTCTGGGTCCACGCGCACAACTGCAGTTATACAGTGGTGCCAAACGTTCACACACTCTCTCCTCCCTGCTAACCTGGGATTTTTGTCTGACCCTGGCAAGGATCCACAGCTTCATGAAATCATAGCCACTAAGTTTTAAGCCACTGAGATCCAGAAGTGACTGTGAGGCTACCAACACATCCTCCCTGATTGCAGCTCTCCTCACCCCTGGTGAACGTAAGATGCTCTGGTGGGTTCTAGCGCCCGAATTTCACCAGGGACGGAGGGGGCTGCTACCACGCCCAGAAGGCGCTGATTGCCTTGGGCCCTGGATCAATCCTGGTTGTCCTTCATGCGAGGGAAAGCAGTTCCACCATGGCTACAAGCTCTCTCTTACACTACTACCCATTCCCCCTCTCTCTTTCTTGCAGACAGGCATTTGACTCGGCCTCCTGCTGAGTATGACAACCTTTCTTTCCTCCAGTCCTCAAGTCACACTGCGTGGTGCATCTCAAGCCAAAAAAGAGCTAAACTCAGAAAGCGGGGATCTTTAGTAAAGGGCCTGACATCCACAGGCTCCCCGAACTATGGTCACTGGGGACTCAAGGCTTGGAAACCAGACCCCGGACTGGATGCCTGGTTCCTTATAGAAACTTCTCCCCAAGACTTTGAGCGGCCTGGGTCTCATCCAGAGCCCGAGGAAGTCACTGGGGAAATATGGGCTCCCAGGCTTCCTTCAGCTCAGCTCTGGAAGTAACTCAGTGCTGGACAACACATCCACCACTGCACACTCCTTTGGCTGTCTCCACCTTTTGGGACAAAACTAAGGGCACTTTGGCTTTGGTTGCTAAAGGGACTGTCCCCGGGTGTTTCCATCCACTTCATCCAGTCCCCTCAGGACGATGCTCTGCACAGCGCTCTGGTTCACCCTGCACACCACTGTCTTTCAACACCAGCAGCTGCAGGAAGGGTTGGGCAGGAAGGAGGGGAAGGCATCCCTCAAGGAAAGGGGATGATTCCTGTCTGATCACCTGTGCTCACAGCTATTTGCCATCTCTCCCCCAGCACTAAGACTGGGCACACAACTCCTGCCACAGCAACAAAACTGGAGCAACCAACAAAACCTTGTTACAACGCCTGCTGTGCTACCTCCCCTCCTCCCACACCAATCGCATGCTGAATTAAGCACCCTCAAGCATAGCAATAAAGATTTAAGCCAATCCCTGTGATGCGTGTTGATTTGGGTTCCTGCGCTGTACTGCGGTTGCGGGAGGTTCGGGAGATCTCTCCTGCTGCCCTCAGGATACCCAGAGCGTTGCAACAATAAAGCAAATGCCTCTCCACCCAAAGCTGAATCCTTATGCAAGTCATTTCACTCCGGTTGTAATGGTTTTGCTTCACCCCATTTGCTGCCCTCGCTGTCCTCTCAACCTCCAGCCTGCCCCTTCCTCACACCCTGGGGGTGGGGACAGGAGCTATGATCCATCTGCTCAACCCCACTTCGGGTCTCACACCTACAAAACAACTCTGAGGAATTTCAGACTTTCTGTCTCCCCCTGGATCTGACCCACAGTCCTTGGAAATGGGAGGGAAAGCAGCTCCATGGTGGCTAGAGATGCACCGATACATCAGTTCCACATCAGAGCAGCATCGATATAGGGGGAATTGACAGTATCAGAAGTCGGCTTTTTTTGCCCAATGTGGCCAATAATGTGGCCAATAAATACCCGCTGTGCATGCACACAACTGCAGCATGCAAATGGCCTGAAGCACAGCCCAGAGGCTTGAAGAGCAGCATTGGCTGGTAAGTCTGTTGTGAAGGAAGAGTCGGGGGAGGAAAAGAGAGTGGGGAGGGCACATCAAGGCCCCCAGAGTGACAGAGGGAGTGGGACAAGGGCAGGCACTGCACCGCTGGGGTGGGATGGAGCCATGAGTGGGAGCTTTGGGATGCAGCTGGCCAAGGGCAGGCTGCCACTGCAAGCTGGGCCCAGGGGCCACACTGTTCTCCTCCCAGTGGGGGTATTGAGCTAGCGCTGCACTTGGGATGAGTGGCGGCAGCACTGGGAGGGTGGCTATGGCACATTTTGGTATGGCTGCAGTCCCCTGGCTAGGCAGCACCTACCTTAGCCCCACTCCCTTCTTCACCACGGGGGCCTTGATTTGCCGCCCACACAACCCTTCCACCCCCCACCCCTTCCCCCACAACAGACTTACCAGCCCAACGCTGATCTCTAAGCTGCCCAGGTACATATCAGAATTGGATCAGTATCAGTCATTATGACTCCTTAGAAGTCAGCCATCAGCACTGGCCCAAAAAATCTCTTATCGGTTCACCCCTAATCGTGGCTACAACCTCACACACTACTCTCCATTCTCCCTCTTCTTGCAGGTTGGACCTCCTGTAGGCCTCATGATGAGCATGACAAGCTTTCTATACTCCAACCCCCAGTCACATTGCATGGTGCATCTCAAGTCAAAACAGCTGAACACCCCTCAGCAACTCTTGTGAAGGGAAGTGGGGATCCTTAATTTAGGACCAAGATGGCAACAGGCTTTGGGCAGTGCTCCCCAAAGTATGGTCAACAGGCGCTTAGGGCTTGGAGAGCTGGGCTCTGCACAGACACACCAAGGAGACTGGTCCCCTGCTGCAACAAAAATTTCCCCCCATTGCTTCAAACCCCTTACAGCAGAATCCTCTTTCACTTGATGTACCTAACTATCATGCGCACGGCCACATAAGAGCAGTTTGAGGCCCTTATTGAACACCGAGTGTGGTCATGCTTGAAGACAGGCTACAGATACAGGCAGACCTAGACAGGCTGGCAAGTTGGGTAGAATGTGACAAACTTCAACATCAAGAAATGTTAAGTCTCCACCACGGGACAAACAACCCCCAACATACCTAGGCACCAAACTGACTAGCACCACAAATGAAAGGGACCTGGGGTAATAATAGACCACAGGATGAATATGAGCCGGCAGTGCAATGCTGTAGCCAATAGGGCAAATAATACCCTGGTGTGCATCAATTGATGTATCTCCAGCAAAACCAGGAAAGTGATTCTTCTGCTCTACTCAGCCCTGGCGAGACCACAGCTGGAGTACTGCATCCAGTTCTGCGCACCACGCGTTAACAAGCACATGGACAAGCTTGAGAGAGTCCAAAGAGCCACCCATATGATCAGAGTCTTAAAAGGCAAGCCATGTGAGGAAAGGCTGAGGGATCTGGGACTCTTCAGCCTAAGGAAAAGATGGCTGTGAAGGGACCTGGTAGCAAGTTACCACTACACTAAAAGACTACATCAAGGGCTCAGTGAGCAACTGTTCACCAGGGCACCCAAGGGGAAAACCAGGAGTAATGGTCACAAACTCCTGGAAGATCAATTCAGGCTCAACATTAGGAAAAACATCTTCATAGTCAGGGTGTCCAGACTGTGGAATAAGCTCCCTCCAGAGGTGGTGCAATCGCCTACCCTGGAAATCTTCAAGAGGAGACAGGGCAGTCACCTTGCTGGGGTCACCTGACATGCAGTTATCTTTCCTACTTGGTGCAGGGGGCTGGAGTCAATGATCTTCTGAGGTCCCTGTCAGTACCCAGTAGTTAAAATGCCTCGGCACAGTGGAATTTCTCGGCACAGCGAGATTCTTGAGTACGATGAAATTTCTCGGTACGGTGAGAAAAAAACCCTGGTGCAGTGAACAGTTCCCGCCAAGCCTAACAACTGCATTGTTTAAGTGAGTGCCACCCATTGGCCGGTTGTAAATTATTCCTACCTGGTTACTAGCAATTTGTTCGCTAGCCGTATAAGAGCTAGAGCAGTTTCTGCCCAAGTTGGAGAACTCCATGTACAACTCGGAGTAAACTTGGCAGACTGATCACCCACCAACAACTCCCCGTCACCGACTGTCCCGACATACTCTGTGCCCTACATGGTCGTGGGTCGTTCAAAGATATGTCGTCGTGTTGTTTAGAGCTCTTACCCAGTGCAACTGTAACTGAAGTTCTGAAGTTAACTTTCTTCCTACGCTGTGTACGTCGACAGTGTAAGTAAAGCCATCTCAGTTTAACCAATACGTGTCTGTGCCTAATTCTGCTCTATCGGTCAAAAGTACCCACCTGCCATTCAGGGCTCTTGGCCACAGCCCTGCCGATGGTACCCGGTTCCCACAGTCCCTTCTGGCCTTACAATCTATGAACCTTTGCAATCAAAAAGACAATCAGCATGAGTAGAGTGACACCAAATTACAGTAGCGGGAGATCTCTAATGAAGCTTTAGTGACTCCTTCTTGCCACTGGAAGGTGTTGACTCTAAAACAGCAATGATGACTTACTAGAGGAGTCTCATTTATTGCCATGGGGTGACAGATCGTCACTGGGAATGTGGCTCTTAGGGCAGAAATTCAGAGCACTGCTGCAGTTTAACCCAAATGAACTCCACTATCTATCTAGGAAATACAGGTTCTCCTTGCTCAGCTCCTCTCCGCCCACCTCCTGATTGGAACATGACCCAGAAAAACAAAGAGCTTGTTTGCCTCCCCAACACAAAGCATTTAATTTGTTGCCTGAGACAACTCTTCTTCCTACCAACTATCCCCAATCTCCCGCTTATGCAAAATCTCTTTCCAGAAACCACTCAGAAAGAACACAGTGTGCCTCATTATTTGCTCCTATCCATCCCTGGCTGACATATATCTCATGCTGATAAAAGCTGATAAAGGAGAGCTTTCAGTTTACCAAAACTGGGTGGGTGGCAGCCTTGGTTGCTGAAAATAATAGCTGATTTCAGCTGTTTCTGGAAAAAGGAAAAGCAGACAAGCCTGAAAGAACAGTTAAGTTATTGACTGAGTGCAGAAAAGTTTTGAAATCCTGATGAGACAAGCCACTTGAAGGACTTCATCCAGTTCTGCTTCTCACAAGCAGAAGCCAAAAGGAATTGCCACCGGCAGAGAATCGGCTCTGTTTTGATGTAAAGGGTATGATCAAGGGAGCGCTAGCGTATGTTGAAGGGTGTCAGGGACACAGTGAGCATCATGCTGAGTGCTGCATTGGTGAATACTCCCCAGTCTCTTCAGCTTTCAAAATCTGAGCTGTTGTCTCAAAACCCGTGAGAGACAAAGGGTACCTGAGGGAGAGCCAGGCTTTTTTGTCACAGGGCGTCAGGGACACCCAAAGAGCAGCTAATGACGGAATCATGCTGCTGGGAACTGCCCAGGGGTTGATCCTACTGACTACTGCAATCAGTCCTAGTTTTGCCAGCCCAGTCACTCCAGGAATAAACTTGGATCTACGAAACAAAACGCTCATCAATACACAATCAGAGATGACTCACTCCGTTTAAATACTGGAATGATAACAGAGTTTTCTCAGAAATATAGATAACATATATAGGCCATGTCTACCCAAGATGCTGACCGCACAGTTGTTACTGTGCAGTCATTTAGTGCTTGCATACACAAGTACTAAATGACTGTGCAGTAACTGGCCACTCTAATAAAAATAATTACAGGCTGGGGAAGCCAGACTTTTGAGGAAAGGCTAAAAGAGCTACAGTTATACAGTCTGGAGAAGAGAAGATCCAGGAAAATGTAAGACCTGAAGGCCAGTTATAATACAGAGGATAGAGACTGGCTTTTTTCTGCAGCTGTAGGGTCAGGACTAGGAGCAATGGGCTCAAGATGCAGCAGAGGAATCTGAGGCTGGGGATTACAAGGAACTTTCTGACTCTGGCGGAGGCATCGAGCATGGAAACAGGCTGCCTGGAGAAACGGTGGACTCTCCATCCCTGGAAACGTTCAAGAGCAGGTTGAACAGACATGTGGCTGGGCTGGTTTAGTCAGGGATGACCCTGTCTTAAGCATGGGGTGGACTAGAACGCCTTGTGAGGACCCTCCCAGCCCTAATTTCCTCTGATCCTATGAAATCCCATGTCCCAAACCCATATTTTCTTTTTGAATAATGCCTGCTTTCACCTGTAACAAATCCAACAAGTCTGACTGATATCACACTGCTTGCGAAGGGCACCGACACATGATGCAAAGTACCATAAATAGATAGCCAATAGCTTCAGACCACCGTACAAGACCACAACGGTTTTGCCATCTCAGCTCAGCTCCATACAGTGCTGTAATAGCAACCAATCCACTAACAGAGTTGGACTTCTCACCACCACAAGGACGGCTAACGTTACACTGCTGGCACAATACACTCCCAACTGTCTGCACTGATCAAACACTATCCCAGTACGAGTGAGTCTACAACAGGAGTGCTCATGGGACAGAGCCAGCCTGTGTAGCCATGTCATCTAGACCAGGATTTTTCAACCCATGGGTCACAAGAAAATATGAAAGGGTAGAGAACAAACTTTAAAGCTGGATTCTCCTTTAGAGGAGAAAAATGTAGGGAAAAATTCAGGGCTGGGGCCTGGGGAGCAGAGGGTCACGAGTGAGGAGCACTGGGTCAGAACTGGTCATCAATGTTTATAAATGGGTCCTGGTACGAAAAAATTTGAGAATCACTGATCTAGCCCACAGGACTCCCCATGGGTCTGGAAATATGGCAGCAAGGGAGTGGTGGCCAATAACACTCCCCTGATGCTAAATTTCCAAACCCCACATGGTGGAATCAGGTCCTGGTTAGGCCAAGACCAGCTCCAGATGGGCCCATGGACCAGATCTGACCTACAGACAGAGCAGGGCAGCCCGTGGGGCAAAGGTATGGGCACCACCAGTCTAAATAAGTTGGTACCTTCACTGTGTCTGATGATACCTCAGGCTAGAGACAGTTCGTATAAGAATGACAATAAGTACAACTGCCCCAAAATGTAAGGGTTTGTTTCTGCTTTTCTTTTACCCTGTTTTAGTAAATTCATTTGTCTTTCAGATCAGCACAGGGGTTTGCTCCAGTCTAAATGCTGTGCTTTAACTTTTGTAGCTGCATGGGGGAAATGGGCTCCATATCTCTTTGGACTCTGGAAAATTCATCTCTTCTCAGAGCAGTGAGAAGTTTTTGCCCTCAACGGGTTCTCTCTCCCATCAGAGCAACCCATAAACCACACTTCAGCCTTGCTCCCTCAAAAGGATACAGGCCACAAATTTAAGAGAAAGTTTAATTTATTCTCATCTATTCTTTTATTCATCAGGCATGTCATCCATTTCCCTTTCTGTCTCTGGACCATCCCTATTTGGCCTTCATCCCTCTCACTTGTGAAAATATATTTAGATTTAAATCATCATAAAATCAAAAGCACTTCCTAAAAGTGCGAGGTTTTCTATCAATAAATTCAATTCCCCAGCACAAAATAATGGCTCCCCTGGAGTATTAACATATAAAAATAAGTTCAGTTGGCCAAGCCAATAAATCAAATCAACAAAAAACTGTCCTATTAGTCCTTCCCCGGGTACCAACTTAGTTTTCCCCTACCACTGCAGGCCTGTAAATTTTAGGGAAATAGACGGTAAAACCACCATGTTCTCCCCAAACACTCAAGAGATGGAGCTTTCTGGTATAGATTCATACATGTAGGGTTGGAAGGGACCTAAGTAGATCTTCAAGTCCGATCCCCTGCCCTGGGCAGGAGAGAAAACGGGGTTCATATGACCTCAGCTAGGTAATTGTCAAGCCTCCTCTTAAAGACCCCCAGGTAGGAGCCAGCACCATTTATCTTGGAAGCTGGTTCCAGATCCTAGCTGCCCTGACTGAGAAGTAGTGCCTAATGTCCAGCCTGAACCTACTCTCAAACAACTGATAGCCATTATTCCTTGTTACTCCGGGAAGTGCTCAGGGGAACAGGGTCTCTCCCATTCCCTGCTGGCCCCCCCAGTAAGTTTGTAGACAGCCACCAGGTCCCCTCTCAGACTTCTCTTGTGAGGGCTGAACAGGTTCAGGTCCCTTAGCCTGTTCTCGTAAGGTCTGCCCTGCTGTCCCCAGATCCTGCGAGTGGCCTCCTCTGGACCCTCTCCATGTTGTCCACATCCCTCTTTAAGTGTGGCACCCAGAACTGGATGCAGTACTCCAACTGCAACCTAACCATTGTCGCATAGAGGGGGATGATCACCTCCTTGGACCTGCCTGTGATGCATGTGTGGACGCATGACAAGGTGCGGTTGGCCTTACTGACCGCGTCCTTACATTAGCAGTCCACGTTCATTTTGGAATCGATGATGACTCCAAGATCTCTTTCTGCCACCGTGCTTTCGAAAAGGGAGTTCCCCAGCCTGTCGGGGAGCTGCTGGTTCTTCCTGTCCAAGTGCAGTACCCTGCACTCGTCAGTGTTGAATCCCATCCTGTTCTCATCTGCCGACTCCTGTAACCTGTCCAGGTCCAGCTGTATTCTGTCCCTTCCTTCTACCTTGCCCACCTCACCCCAGATCTTGGTGTCGTCAGCGAATTTGAACAGGGTGCTCTTCAACCCCCAAGTCCAAGTGGCTAATAAAGAGATTAAACAGGGCAGGCCCAAGGACTTGCCCTCAGAATAGCCAGTTCAAAGCCAGACATAGTGGGGCTTACAGAAATGTGGTGGGATTCATCCCACGACTGGGCAGTTAGCATTACAGGCTATAAGCTCTACAGGCGGGATACAGAAAGAAGGAAGGGAGGTGGTGTGGCGCTCTTTGTCAAAGAGCGTCACACATCCTCTGCCAGCAAAATGTGGTCAGAGGGGGGGCAAGCTGAAGTGCTCTGGGTCAAGATACAAGGGGGTCGTGGTGAGAGGGATTTAACAGTGCGGGGGGAGGTCTACTACAGACCCCCCAACCAAGGGGAGGAGCTGGACTGGGAATTTTTGGGCCAGCTTGCAGATGCACTTAAGGCAAGGGATATAGTTGTCATGGGTGAACTAAATTGCCTGGACATCTGCTGGGAGGAGCAGTCAGCCAGGTTGGACCATTCCAGGAGGTTCCTGGCCGACATACAGGACCTCTACTTAACCCAGGAGGTGCACAGTCCCACCAGAGGAAATGCCTTGTTGGATCTGGTCCTGGCCACAGGCAATGATCTGGTAAGGGGGCTCCACATCCTTGACCACCTGGGTGATAGCAATCATCGCTTGCTGGAATTCATCATCCAGCATAGGGTGTCAAGGGCCTGCAGCAAGGCGGTAGCCCTTGACTTCAAGAGGGCCAAATTCAACAAGTTGAGGAGATTGGTAGGAGAGGCGCTAGGGATCTTGAGGGCAGGGGAACTCAGTGCCCAAGATGAGTGATCGTTCCTTAAGGAGATGATACTCAGGGCCCAAGGGGTGACACTCCCAACAAGAAGCAAGGGGGACAAGAGTGCCCCCTGGCTCACCAAGGAAGTCCGGGAATGCCTGGTTGCCAAAAAGGCAGCATAGCCCCACCCTTCCACCAGGCGTATCTCCAAAGAAGAGTACACCTCCACTACTCTGGGCTGTTAGGAAAGCTAAGGCGGGCACAGAGCTAGGACTAGCATCCAAGATCAAAGATAATAAAAAGTCCTTTTTCAAATATATAGGGAGGATGAAGAAGGCACCGGGAAATGTGGGGCCCCTGCAAGATGCGCTGGGCAAT
>JAGPOW010002586.1:54153-68188 GCA_030014935.1 Caiman crocodilus | reverse complement strand
CCCCCCCCCTGGACATGCTGGACACGGCCTCCGCCTCCGCTGCGCCCAGGTACGGGGGGAGGGGGGAGGGGAATGGGGGGTTGGGGGGAGGGGCGGGAGCCATGATCCGGGTGCAAACGCGGGGGGAGGGGGAGAGAGGACAAAATGGAGGACGGGCTGGGGGGGGGTCAGCTTTAGCGAGGGGAGGGGCTGGTTGGGAGTTTGGCAGGGCAGGGCTGGGGGGCACTTCAGGGGAGGGGCTGGGGTGAGTGTTTTGGGGGCATGATTGCAGGAGCTGGGCTTTTGGGGGGCAGGGGGGGGCTAAACCTGGGATGACCGTCGGGGGGCATTTTAGGGAGCGGGTTAAATCTGGGGGAGGGGTTGGGTTTTGGAGGGATGTTTTAGGGAGGGGGCATCAAGGGGAGTCAAGAAGGGGGGAGGGGACTGGATCTGGGGGGAAGGGGCATATATGGGGGGCCTGGGCTGGTGGGCATCCATTTGGAAACCAGGGGGGTAGATCTGGAGGCAGGAAGGGGTTGGAGGGTGAATTTAGGGAGGGAAGGGAGGTAATTTGGCAGGCAGGAGGGGTTGGGGTCTTTGGACATAACTATGGTGGGGTTGGAAGGGGCCAAATCGGGGGGGTTGAATTTTGGGGGGTGCATGGGGCATATTTGGAGGCAGGGAAGGAGTGGGGGTTGGGGGATCAGGGGGCAGATTCCAGGGGCTGGGGGGGGATGAAGGCGTGTGGGGTCATGTGACACGAGGTGAGTAGGGCACCCTGGATGAGTGGGGGGGCTGTGATTGGGTTGCCTGACATGTTGGGGGGGTCTCGTGGTCTGGAGGTTCTGGAGGAGTGTGTATGGGGGTCTGATTAGGGGAGCCAGACCAGACCCGCCACCCCCCATGTACCCCCAGAGCAGGTAGGGGAGGGATTGGGCACCTCGGGGGGGGTCTCCCTTAGCAAGGACAGGGTGCTGCTGGGCCCAGGATCTTGGGGGGTTGGGAGGGGCAGATCTGGCCAGTTTCACACCTACCCCCTTGCTGTGGCACTCATCGTGCTGTTATCTGGTCTCCCAGCTCCCTGCCTACGGCTGATAAGGGGGCGCACAGGTTGGCCGTAGCCTTGGCTTTGGCCTTGGCTGTGTGGGGCAGGGAGTGCCTGGATGCCTGTGTTTGTCCTGGCCTTGGTGGTGGTGGGTGGCTGCTTCCAGGGGGTCAGATCAGAGCACGAGTGTCTATGTTGGGGGGGGGGGTTGCAGAGTAGCTGCTGCAGCCCCCCATTGACCCTGGGGAATATTGCTTGACAGCCTGGTTGCAAAGAGACCGGGGGAGATGGAGTCCCAGTGATCCCCCCCCACCCCCTCAGTGGGCTAAAACCCCTGGCCACCTGGGTCTACTCCCCTGCCCCAAGGCTGGGGGCCTGTTCAGACCCTGTTGAGCTGTGGGGCATGGAGTTGTGGCACCCTTGGGGTTAGAGGTAGCGTCATTAGCTCCTCTCCAGACACCAGGGTTCACATCCCAGTCCTGGCCAGTATAAATGGGGATCACCCCTGCAGTTTGGCGGGGGTTCACTCCCCCTGGATGGGTTCACATCCCAGTCTTGGGCAGTATAAAGGGGGGGTGACATTGCCCTCTAGTGGCCACTGCAGGTACTGAGCGCCCATACCGGCAGAACAGCTCAGAACACCCCCACCAGCTCCCCCCAGTCTGGATGCCTTGGTTCTTCCCAGCCTCCAGTCAAACGGAGTTTCCCACAATGCACTGGGTCGCGTGACTCTCCCCCCACCCCCCAGCAGCTAGGCTTGTCAATCAGAAAGTGACACTCAGGTGTTTTCCAGTCAGGTAGGGAAAAAGCAGTGAGAACTGGGGTGGGCAGCTGTGTGCCCAGGTACCTGGATTCCCTCCCCGCCTGGGGGCTTCAGCTGAGTCGTCTCCTTGTCTTCCAGCCACGAGAAAGGACAAGAAGCTGAGGAGGGAGTAGAACTGCAGGAAGGTGAGTGGGGGCGGAGGAGGTTGGAGCTGGGATCTCAGGCATCCAGGCACCCCTGCTTGAACCCTCAGCCCCCGTTCTCCTTCCCAAGCTGGGGAGAACCTAGGTGTCCCAGCTTGCTAGCCCCCTCCCCAGATCCCACTCCCTTCCCAGAGAACCCAGGTGTCCAGACTCCCAACTTGACCCCCCCGAGCAGGGAGGGGGTCCAGGCAGCTGACGTGTGTCTCTGGCACCAGGGGACGGTAGCACCGCGGACGAGCAGACTGCCGTGGCTATTGCCAGTGTCCAGCAAGCGGCATTCGCCGACCATAACATCCAGTACCAGTTTCGCACAGAGAACAATGGAGGACAGGTAGGGCTGGGGTGGGGCAGGCACCAAGGGGTGCCCTGCAGTGGCAAGGGGGACTCCCAGGGGGCACTGGGCTTGAATCTGCCTCTCTGGGGGCTGCAGTGGTCAGTGGGGGCCCATAAGGGGCACTGGACCCATTGCAGTGGCCAGCGGGAGCCCCTGGGTTCTGTGTGTCATGGCCCCTGGAGTCCTTCGCCCCCTGCTCCCCCAGCTGATGGTGTAACCCTTTCCTGCTCTCTGCCAGGTGACGTATCGCGTGGTCCAGGTGACGGACAGTCAGCTGGATGGACAGACCGATGCTGCCGGGGCCGTCAGCGTTGTTTCGACTGCCGCCTTCACTGGAGGGCAGCAGGCCGTGGCCCAGGTGGTGGGGTTGGAGAGGGTCCTTTTAAATTTGAGGGTGGAAGAGTTGCATAGGGGCAGTGAGACCTTTGAGCTGGGGGGTGGGAGGGGCAGGACCCAGGCATCCGGTGGCCCATCTACCCACCCATGTTGCACCCTCTCCCCTCCTAGATCCTGGCAGAGAAACCAGGCATCAGGGCCCCCCCCAGCACCTCCATTCCATTCTGTTCCAGACCTCCATCCTGGTAGGGAACCCAGTACCCATCCGGGTAGCATTCCCCAGACTCATTTTGCCCTTTCTTCCTAGTTCTGGATAGGGCACCCAGGCATCTGGGCCATGCCCCTTCCCCCACCTTATCCCAGGAGGGAACCCAGCTGTCCTCGCCCCCCCCCCCGCCATAATTGCAACAGGGAACCCAGGCATCCAAGCACCCCAGGTTAACCGTCCCCCTTCCCCCCGCAGGCTGTGATCCAGAACCCGTTCAGCAATGGCGGGAGCCCAGCAGGTGACGGGGTCAGTGGGGAGGCTCGCTTCGCCTACTTCCCCGCCTCCTCCGTGGGCGACACGACCGCTGTGTCCGTTCAGACCACCGACCAATCCCTGGCACAGGCCGGAGGTGAGCCCCACCCCCAGCCCCTGGAACTGGGGGGATAGCAGGGAGAAACCCACTTGCTGGGAAACCTTCCCCGGGGATAGGGGAGGGGTGGGGCCTTGAGGTCAGGGAGGCAAGGCTTCTTCACAAAAGGGGTTAAGCCAGTTGACTTTTTGGCTTATTTGCATAGATTTGTATATCCAGAGCCACCTTGGTGGGCTTTCTTAATGAGCCCCCCCATCCTGAGACTCCAGAAGCACTGGCCTCTTAAATGGTTGGGAAGGAGAGCAGGTGTCAGGGTCTAGAGGGATTTTCTGGGGTCAGAGGTCAATGGGGAAGCCCCCCAGGATCTTGAGGATTGGGGGCTGTGTCCCTCCTCCTCTCTTAGGCGCCTAATAAATTAGCCCTAATCTCACACTGACCCCTTTGGGCCCCATATTCCCATTCTGAGACTGGCCATTGGCTGGGCGCTGAGATGGGACCCAAGCACCTGGGCTGCCCCTGGAGCCTGGGAGGGGACCCAGGCATCTGGGCCCTGGAGCTGGGGACAGAACCCAGGTGTGCAGGCCCCAGCACCCCTTGCTCTGACCTCCCCAGCCTCTGGGGCCAGAGGGAATCCAGGCTCCCGGCCCCCCCCTTCATGTTCGGGGGCAGAACCCAGGCATCCGGGCTCCCAGCCGCACCCCTCCCCCCCACACACACATTTGCAAAGAACCCAAGCATCCTCCCAGCCACCCCACTTCATGTGCTGGGGGGACCCAGGCATCCGGGCAGTGACCCTCCCACCCTGCCCCCAGGGCAGTTCTACGTGATGATGACGCCCCAGGACGTGCTGCAGACAGGGACGCAGCGAACCATCGCCCCCCGCACCCACCCCTACTCCCCGTGAGTGCTGCTGGGGACGGGCTGGGCAGGGAGGAAGGGAGCCATGGGGTGGAGGGGTGGGGCCTGGGTCAGAGCATGAGGGGGTGGGGGCGGCATGTGGTGAGAGGAGGCTTGAGAGCGGTTGGGTGGGGAGGGAGCAGTGAGAGGCCCAGACACCTGGGTTCCCTGTGTGCGTGCGCGTGTCCTGGAGAAGCATGTGTCTAGGACGCCTGGGTTCCCTGTGTGCGTGCGCGTGTCCTGGAGAAGCGTGTGTCCAGGACGCCTGGGTTCTAACTGCCCCCACCCCCGCGCAGGAAGATGGACGGGACACGGACGCCTCGTGATGAGAGGCGGCGAGCGCAGCACAACGAAGGTGAGCGGCAAGGGTTGCTGGGCAGGTAGGCACTTACCCAGGTGGAATGGGACTTACCCCTGGGCAAAGGTCAGGAGTGGGTGCTCCTATATCCTGGGGACAGGCACATACCCCCCCCCCAGTGGAACCTAGGTGTCTGGGATACATGCACACACACGCCTGCCCCCACGCAACCCAGGCTTCCAGGACGCCCCCCACCCGCTGGCAATGGAAGGAGCCTGGGCTCTCCCCAGCTGCCCTGAGCACTGCCTGTCCTGTCCCCTGGCCTAGCCCAGTGCTGGCATGATGCTACCTCAACTGATGCATTCTGGGTAACAGTAGGCAGCTGGGCCCTTAGACGGGGTTGGAAGGGGAGTACATGTCCTACAATGCCCTGGGCCTGGGCAGGGGCTGCTGCCCCTTCCACACCCCACAGCTCTTGCCATTCCACTCAGCCTTTGCCCCAGCTTCACCCCAGAGCTGGTCGCATCCTGGCACCAAGTTGCCCCACTGTCGTCGTTGTTGTCCCCCGTTCTCTCCCCCTGAGTCGCACATGGGCTGGAGGGCTGTGATTAACCCCTGTGTGTCCATGCCTTCCCCCTGCCCTCGGGACACCTGGGTTTCTCGCCAGTGGAGCGGCGGCGGCGGGACAAGATCAACAACTGGATTGTGCAGCTATCCAAGATCATCCCTGATTGCAATGCCGACAACAGCAAGACAGGCGCGGTGAGGGGCGGGACTATGGCTGGGGCAGGGCTAGGTTGTGGAGGGATTGGGCTAAGGCTGAGGGCAGGGCTAGGTCATGCAGGAGTGGGGCTAAGGTTAGAGGTGGGGGTAGGTCTTGGAGGGGTGGAGCTAAGTCAGGTTAGGGCGGGGCTAAGTTGGGGGCTCAGGGCTGGGGGTGGAGCTATTGGGCGTGGTTGTTATGGAGGGGATTGAAAGGAGGTGGGGCTTGGAGCTTGGGACCAGCCAGGCGTGATGGCAATGGGCAGGGCTTCTAGCTTGTGTATGGGGGTTGATGGTAAAGAGGGGGGGCTTGGTGGTGACCAGTGGGTGGGTGGGAGGGGAAGGGAGCAGGGCTTGAGGTGAGGAGGGGTGGGGCTGGGGGGAGGGGTTTCTCGCGTGTGGCCCACCCTGGAGCCCTGCCCCCTCAGCTAAGCCCCATCCCCTCCCCCAGAGCAAGGGTGGGATCCTGTCCAAGGCCTGCGACTACATCCGGGAGCTGCGACAGACGAACCAGCGCATGCAGGAGACCTTCAAGGAGGCCGAGCGGCTGCAGATGGACAACGACCTCCTGCGGCAACAGGTGACCTCCCCCAGCGTGGCCAGTGCTGGGGTGGAACTTGTGGGGAACAGCCCCACGTCACATTACATGGAGCAGGGCCGATGTGGCCAGTGCCGAGGTAGCACAGTCTGGGAACGGCTGCGTGTTGCTCCCCACAGGATAGCTGAGGCGCAGCCAGCATATAACATCATGCGGGATAGTGGAGATGCGGTAGAACAGGCAGGGACATACAATGCCCCACAGGGTAGCTGAGTTGCAGCTGGCTCTAGGGTGGAACAGGTTGAATGGCCACATATAACACTGCACAGGGAAGCCCCCAGTGTGCAGCCAGCTCTAGGGTGCATTGTGTTGAATGGCCACATACAACGCTGAATAGGGAAGCCCCCAAAATGCATCCAGCTCTGGGGTGGAACATGTTGAACAGCCAAAAAGAGCCGCTCAGGAAATCCCCCAGGATGTGGCCAGCTCTGGGCTGGATCCCTCTCCTGACCCCCCTCCACCCCCCTCCCATCTTCTCCACAGATCGAAGAGCTGAAGAACGAGAACTCACTGCTGCGGGCTCAGCTCCAACAGCATGGCATCGAGGTCGTGGGCGACACCTCGGGGCAGTAACCCTTTCCTCCCTTCCCCACCCTTGCAGGTGGGGGGAAATCCTGCCCCCACCCCTTCCCCACCTGGGCCGACACCCCCCTCCCTGTATTTTTTTTTTCTTTTATATGTATAAATATATATATAGTAGATTTTTAACTCAGCCCCCACCTCTGTGTGTGTCCCCTGCCCCCACCATGACTTTGAAAATTGCCCCCTAGAGGGGAAAATCATTGCCCCACCCCCATTAAAAATGTCCCTCCCTCTTACCCCATTCAGGATCCTCAAGGGGGGCCCTGGGCCTCTGTTTCCTCTGGGGCAGACAGGGATGCATCTGGCTTTGGGGTGGAACAAGTAGGGGAAAGCCACATAGGATGCTGCAGGGAGACAGCAGAGATGCAGCTGGCTCTGGGGTGGACCAGGTAGGGAACAGCCACATAGAACAGTGCGTGGAGAAAGCAGAGATACAGGTGGCTCTGGGGTGGACCAGGGAATGGCCACATATAACAGTGCACAGAGACAGCAGAGATGTGGCTGTCTCTGGGGTGGGCCAGGTAGGAAACGGCCACACACACCGGCGTGCACATACATATTTTGATTATCCAGTACATACAGCACAATATATGTAATATTTTTAAGCTTGTTAGTGACCAGGATTGAGCTGAAAATCAACCAGTCATCCCTTTCTCCCCCCAAAATGGCTAGCTACTTTTTTTTTCCTCTAGTAGCCCATCCCAGTGGGCTCCTTGTTATTTCTCTGGAACTAATTATTTTCTTGGACTTCTAACAATTTGCTTCTGCCTATTAACCAGTTCCTCTGGGCTGCTAATTTTTTTTACAAATGATTTGCTTTTGGCTACTCATTTCCCTGTGGCTACTAACAAATCCCCTGGGCTACCAAATCATGTCTCCTGGGCTAATGATTTGCTTTTGGCTGTTCGGTATCTGCTTTTTGCCACTAATTATTTTATGCTGGCTGCTCCTTTTTTTGCCCTTGCCTAGTGCAGATTTGTTGACTCAGTTTCCCTGGGGCTGCTCATGGTTGCCTGTGGGTTACTAATTATCTTTTGTGGGCTACTAATTATTTCTAGCAAGGATTTCTGTTGGTGCCAGTTATTTGCTTGGGGCCAGCCACCCCTTGTGCTGTTTGGCTTCTACGTTCATGGTGACTATGGGGGTATTCCCCCATGGCCAGCAATAATCTTGTGGCTACTAACTAATTGCTTTGGGCTACTAATTATTCCCATGACCCTTCACCCCCTCCAGAGCCGTCCCAAGTGGCCGATCAAACTGAAGTCCGCCCCAGACCCTGGCTACTGCATATGCCCCCTGTGGCTACCAGCTCTTCCCAGAGGGCTAGTGAGTTTTCCCCTTTCCCAGTGTGTCCAAACCTCCCCTGTTTTCAGGGGTGTGATGAATTCTCCTTTTCTTTTTATTTTCAACCCAAATTTAGAACATTTCAGGCATGTTTGAGGAGGGACAGAAAGGGGAAAACTTGAGCCCAGGGGTAGGGGGAAAGGAAGAGATTTATTATTAGCCGATGTTTGGGGAAAAACCCCAGGAAATTATGAATGAAAATAAGGACTTTATAACAATTTGCCAATTTCTCTTTTTTTTCCCCCCATAAAAATTATCCCCAGGGGCGCAATAGAGAAAGATGGAGAATTTTATAATAATTGGTCAATTTCCATGTTGTCGTTGTCGTGTCCCCCCCCCCTCCCGTCCCCCCCCAAAATGACCCCACTGGGGGAGAAATAGCAAGAATTATTAATCATTCACCAATTTCCCTGTTCCTTCCCCCTAAAAAAAGGACTCCATTGGAGGAAGAAAGATCAAGCATTTATCATAGTTTCCCAATTTCCCCGCCCCCAAGAAAAAGAAACATCAAGAATGTTTAATAATCCTGTCCCCCCACACCGTGACCTGGGTGAGGGTGGGGGGCTGATAAAAAATGTATAATAATTTGCCAGTTTTCCTGTTTTTCTCCCCAAAAATGACCCCACTGGGGGAAAAATAGCAAGATTTTTTTTTAAATTCACCAATGCGCCTGTTCTCCCCCATTAGCAAATTATTATACATTTTTTACCTTTCTCCCCCCAGTAGGGTTGATTTCCCTGTCCCCGTCCATCCCCCCCATAAATGACCCCACTGGTGGAGAAATATGAAGAATTGTTAATAATTCACCAATTTTCCTGTTCCCCCCTCCCCTCCACCAATGACCATGTTGTGGGGAGAAAGATCAGGAATTTATAACTGCCAATTTCCCCCCCACCCAAAAAAAAATGTACATCATGGTGGGGAGGGTATATCAGGAATTGATAATAATTAGCTAAATTCCCTTCCCACCCACCCCCACAAAAAAAATTACTGTTAGAGGGTGAGAAATATGGGAAATTTATACTAATTAGCCCATTTCCCTGTTTTTTCCCTTCTTAAAAATACCTGATGAAAGGAAAATGTACATACATTTGTAATAATGTTATAGTTTCTCCATTTCCCTCCTTCCACCCCCACCCCCCCCAAAAAAAATGTCCCATGGGAGGAACAGGAATAAATAGATTTATAATAATTTAGCCAAGATCCCTGTTTTTCCCCCTAAAACAGAATCCCACAAAGGGGCAAAAAAGAAAGAGATTTATAATTATTAGTCGATTTCCCTGTGTTTTCCCCTAAAAAATATCCCTGTTGATATCATCGTTCCCAGCTCCTTTATCTTTGTAATTATTTTTTAACGGAGGTGAGAACAAGAGCATGGAAAAAAATAACCATTTTTTCTCTCTTTATGATGATGATTGTTTTTTGTAATTAATCTGTATTTTATTATTTAGTGGCAAAAAAGACATCTGTATAGAGGGTCTGAGCTCAGAGCTGAGACCCAGGAAGGTTTAGGATTTTTTTAGCAGGATTGACCCAAAAAATAAAGGTTTGGGGGGGCACTTTTTGTGTCTTTTTTTGTTTATACAGAAAATCAATTTTGGTCAAGTTTTTGGGTCAAAAAATCACAAATTTGGGGGAGTTTTTTTTCTCCTAGAGTTTAAAAAATTGTGGCTTTTAGAAATCAAATTTGTGGGATTTCTTAAAGATGTGATTTTGATTTTTATTTTCTTGCAACTATTTAAAAAATAAGCTTTGGGGAGTTGGTCTCTGGATTTGGGTCAGAAAACACCACTGGGAGGAATTCATTCAATCGTCAACATTTGTGGCTTTTGGATGTCCTTTTGGTTGAGATTTGGGGTGTAAAATGGCAAATTTGGTGTCTCTTGCACATTTTAACCAGTTGTGGCTTTTGGAGGTTAATTCTGGATGAGTTTTTGGATCAAAAACCATGATTTTGAGTCCTTGCAGTTTTCAAAAATGTTAGCTTTTTTAAATCAATATTTTGTGATTCTGGGGGGTCAGAAACTCCCAATTCTGCTTTTTTCTTCTGCAAATCTTAAAAACTATGGTTTTTGGACATCAACCTTGATAGATTTTTGGGGGGGGGTGTCAAAACCCTGACATTCTGGAGTTTCCTCTCGTGTCACCATGTGCACAAGTCAATCTTGATAGATTTTTAGGTCCAAAACTGGCAAACCTGGGTGGGGGGGTTTCCCCCTGTATGACCATTTTTTGGAAGTCAGCCTTGATAGATTTTTGGGTCAAAACCTGCCATTTTGAGGTTTGGTGGGTTTTTCATTTTTCCTTGCTCACCATTTTTGGAAGTCAATCTCAATAGATTTTTAGGTCAAAAAACTGCAATTCTGGGACTTTTTCTTTCCTTCCCTCGCTATTTTTTGGAAGTCAATCTCAATAGACTTGGGTCAAGAACTTGCAGTTCTTGGGGTGGGGACTTTGCATTGTGGGTTTGGGAAGTCAGTCTCAGTATTTGGATCAAAAGCCTGCAGTTTGGGGTGGGCCGTGGCGTTTGCCGTTTTTGGAACTGGCTCGTGATAGACTTTTGGGTTGAAAGCCTGCCATTCTGGGGGGTTTCCCTTGTGAGCCTCACCGCAATGGGTTTTAGACACTGGCCACCAGCTTTTTGGGGGCAAAACCCTGGCTTTTTGGGACAGGTTTCCTTTTTCCCTGGCAAAACGTTGGCCTTTTTCTTCCCTTCCAAACACCTGGACTTGATTTGAGAGTGCTGGCCTCAGAAAAGAATTTAAAAACCCACAAAAAAAAAAAAAAAAAAAAGGATTTGAAGGGAAAAAAAGAGCAACCAGGGGCCAGGATTGTGGCTTTGCAGTTGTTTTGTGGGGGAGGAACCAGTGGGAGAGAGAAATGGGAGAAAGGCACAAAAAAAGGGTTCAAGCATAAAAGAATTCCTCAGAAAGGGATTTTTTTTTGCCTTTGCAGAAGTTGGAGGTTAATGTAGGGAGACAGCACCCCCCCACTCCCCCCTGCCCCTTCCCCCCCCTTGCCCACAGCCCCCAGATGCAGGTGATGTTGGGAACAGCCAAAAGCAACCCAACATTTGGATTTTGAGGTGAAAAGAGGTGATTTCGGAGCCGACGCGCGACTGTTTGTATATAAAAGAAAAAATGCTGAGAGAAAGCGCGAAGAGGTGCACTTCTTTCCTGGTGGGGGGGATTTGGGGGTGATGGGGGCAGGTAGAGGTGGGAGGGTGGATTTTGTCCCCAGGGGGAGGGAATGAATCGGGCCCGTGTGCCCACCCGGGGCGCCCAGGTTGTCGGTGCCCCCTGCCTGCACACCTGGGGTGGATGGGGCCTCCTGGACACCTGGCTTCTCCGCGCGTGCGTTTTGTTTTCTGGGACAGGACTGGGAGCCGGGGCACCCGGGCGCTCCCGCTCGCGGAGGGGCGCGGAGGGGCGAGGCAGATGACCCCCCAGGCATCCGGCCGGCCCCCCCACGTCCTTGGGCTGTTGTGACAGCAGCACCGGGAAGGGCCCCGGGGGGGCTGTGCCCCGGCTTGGCCAGCCTCCCTGTCGCCTGGGGCTGGCGCCGCGATGCCCGGCACTGCTGCGTCCCAGCTGCAGTGATGCAACGGGGCTGCTGTTTGCTCCTGCCCGGCCTTGGCTCCCCAGCCCTGGCCCCAGCCCCACCCTCGGGGCCCAGGATCGAGCCCCTCTGGGCTTCAGCCTCCCCCTAGTCTCAGCCCCCAGAGGGCCCAAGTGTCCGGGCTCCCAGGCGTCCTGGCTCTAAACACCCCACTCTCCCTCCAGAGACCCCTGCTCTCGCCCCCCAGGCCCCACTCCTCTCCCATCCGGGATCCCAGCTCCCCCCACCTGCCCTGATTTCTCCCCAGCCCCAAATCCCCTCTCTGAGCTGAAGAGACCGCAGGCATCCGGCCAGCCGGTGCCCCCCCCGGCCGGCTGGCGCGGGCGGTGGAAGGGAAGGTGTGGGCCCTGGCGCCCGTGGGTCTGGGCCAGGCGCTGGCCTGGAGCCGCTGGGTCTGTCCAGGCTTCGACCTCATCTGGGACAGCAAATAAACAGCCGGCGACAGCTCTGAGCAAACAGAGCCAGGCTGGGTACAGCCCCGATCATGGCAGGGGCAGGACGGTCCCGATCCTGGCTCAGGCCCTGGTGGCCATCACGCCGGATGCTTGCTTGCCAGGAGCCCAAGGGTCCGGGTCTTCCAGCCCAAAGGCCTGCATGGGATGGAGGAGGATGGGTGGACAGAGGTGGGGGAGAGCCCAGGCATTCGGGCTCCCAACCCCCCTTGTCTTCTAGACAGCCCCGCTCCTATTGCAGAGCTGCGGGAGAGCCCAGGCATCCACGCTCCCGGTGCTCTGCTCTTCTAACCACCCCCAGGACCCCGCTCCTCCTCCAGAGGACCCAGCCGTCCGGGGGCCTGGGGGGGTTAGAAATGGCTCCTTCATTGCCCCCAGTTATGCTTGTTGTGGCCTAGTCCTGCCGGATCTCCCCGGGAAAACCTAACAAAGCCCAGCTGCATTGGCCTTAACACAACGTCTTCGTGGAGGAAGGAATTGCCAAACATCGCAAACGGATTTGGGGTGAAACGGGGTTTTGGGGCCAGAAATCTCTGGCCAGCACCCAGTCTTCTGGGCTGAGCTGCAGCTAGTTGAGGATCAATTAACAAGGGTGGAGCAATTGCCCCCCACCATTGGGGGTCAGTGTTGCTCGTGCACCGGGGAGGTTGGTCTCTGGCGTCTCGGAGCCTGCTGTGCTCGGGCATCGCAGGAGTTGCGGATGCCTGGGGAAAGGCCCGTCTTGTGGAAGTCAGCAGCTGTCGCTAGAATGAGACTGGCTTTCTGTCCCGTCCCGATGCTCGTTACGGGGTTGTTCTTACAGAGGGCTCGGGGTTAAATCACTCTTTCTCCTAGGAATCCCCTGAAAAATGTCCAGTGGGGGGGGGGTGCATACAGATGTTGTATGGAGAGAAAGTTTTGATCACTTGATAGATATAGATCTATGGGTATATAGACATGTGTGATATACACATACGTATATCTAAAACATATATAAATATATAAAACGTAACATAACACACACACACACATAACATGACGCACACATAACATGCAATGTATATAATATAGATTAGATATAACACACATCATGTATATAACACAGATATAGCACACATGCGTAGCTATAACAGTATATAACATACCACAGATAGATAGATAGATATAACATGCATATTATATAAAACACTAAGAGTTAACATGTATAGTATTATAAATATATATTTATAAATATATTAAGTGCAAATATCCTCATAATGTTTAATTATGTAGTGCACTTAATATTTACATTATATACTACTATGTAAATATCGCTATGTTGTAGTGTACAATAAATATCCTTATAGTAATATATACATCTTTATATAGTGAATATAGTGTATAATCCATTTCCTTGCTCGCTCACATACACACTGATATATATCTAAGATGCATAGATAGCTATCTGCCCATATATCTGGATAGAGAGAGAGATTCGTGTGTGCAGATATCCTCATTATGGGGTTATTTCTCCAAAGGATAATATTATTATGAATATTTTGGACAAAAAGTCACTGGCAAGTTGCCCATTAGACTGGAATCCCCCATTATTGTCAACTTTCGGGAGTTCTTATAAAAGCGAGGTTTTGGTGCTGGATGTTTCTTACAAGCTCCCCCTGGACCCAGGGCAGCCCGTGCTGCTGCAGAGCCTGTACCTGAGCTGCCGCTTGGGAACAGGTATGCGGCCCTGGCCACCCTGGAGGAGACTGCCGAGGAGCACCTCCCGCGCGGTGCCGATCCTGCACCCTCATTGCGAGCGGAGAGGAAGAAGTGGTCCCATAGGAGGAGCAAGCGTCGAGTCCTGGTCATCGGGGACTCCATCCTGAGGGGCACGGAGGGTCCCATTTGCAGTCCTGACCCCTTGGGCAGAGAGGTCTGCTGCCTGCCTGGAGCGCAGGTTCAGGACGTCACGGAGCGTGTCTGGAAGATTGTTAGGCCCGCCGATTACCATCCGCTAGTGGTAGTCCACGTGGGGACCAACGACACTTCGAGAGGCCGGCCGGAGGACATCGTTGAGGACTTCAAGGCTCTTGGACGGCAGCTCAAGGCATTTGGGGCGCAGGTGGTGTTTTCCTCCATTCTGCCAGTGAGTCGACGGGGAAGGCGACACGAGGAGGAGGAGACCTTGGACTGCCAGGCCTTGAGACAGCCAATGAGCCCGGACCGTCGGTCAAACGGGAGGACCAGGTAAGTGATGGGGGCCGGGGCATTGTAGAGGCTAGGGGGTC